>JADRCC010578499.1:0-30778 GCA_019843855.1 Hylomyscus alleni
TGCCTCACTGTTTTCCATAGTGGCTGCAGCAAATTGCACTTCTAGCAACAGGGCAAGATATTTTGCCATCCCCCACATCCTATCATTATTTACTCCTTTGTTTGCTTAATAATAGTCATTGTTACTAGAGTAAGATGTAATTTCAAGGGGCTTTTAAATTTTATTTCTTTTGGTAGGGATGCAAACACATTTTAAGATATTTCTTAGAAATTTACATTTCTTCTCTTGAGAAGTAAGTCCCTATTCAGTTTTATAGCCCACTTAACAAGCAGTCTACAAAATGAGAAAAAAAAAACTCTGTCATCTATACATCTGACAAAAGTATTTGTCATTTCTTTATAGTGGAAATTCTCATGATTTGTTCTCGTAGATTTTCTAAATGAACCCTAGAGTTGCCATCAGCAGTTGCTCTGCTGCACAGCAGCACACAAGAACTTAGTATACATCGATTAGACTTTTCTAGTCTCTGCCTGCCTCATTTCTTCAGCCCTTCATAACGATCATTGTACTACCAACTTCTGAGATATCAATATTCTTAGATACCACAAATGAAAGATATGTATCATGCTGTACATATCTTTCATTATGGTTTACATCATTCAAGATAATAATCTTCCATGTGGTATAAAGGAAAGATTTTCATATTTTTTGTTCCTACATATCCTCTCTCTCTCTCTCTCCCCCTCCCTCTCTCTCTCTCTCTTTCCAGTCCTCCAGCTCCCCTCTATGTGTGTGTGCACAAGTGTGTGTGTGTGCCTATGTGTGCGTGTGTTATTTATCTTTTTATTTCTTGGCAACTATAAAGGTTGCTACACTTGAAATGGAAATGCAGATATTCCTTTGATGTACTGATTTCATAAAATACTTAAGACATTTCAGAGTTCCCTGGAAGAAAAGATCATCATGTCCTCACTTCAGTTAATTTGAATTAATTGCTAATCCTGCCACCTATTAGTGAAATAACAAAATATTTCCAAAGTATAAGTGTTCTGGATAAGTAACAGTATGATCTTCAGTGACCTAATGTAGAAACTGGACTTAACATTCTGTATCCTTAATATGTCTGCCAAATAACTTTTATTTAATAACAAGATTAAATTACAATTTTAACAATCATACTGTTGTTATTTTTCTATAATTGTGAGATACCTTGCATTGAATGAAGCAAGCCATGGTGTGTGTGTGTGTGTGTGTGTGTGTGTGTGTGTGTGTGTGTGTATTCTTATTGCATATATCGATTTTTGTTTTTTGTTGCTTCCAAGCTTGTTAGACTCGTATACTAAGATAGGGTAAATTAAACTATAAAGAAAGTGTTTTAGAAGCTCTAGCCTTTTATGTCCCATTTTATTTCTTTTTTTGATGTTAGCAGCCATGGAAAGCCATTAGCTAAATATATTAATTCATTAGCAGTAGCAAGTAGTGAATCCTAATCTGGTCATTCCTTCTCAATTTATTAACTAGAGTATTTCAACAAGAGTAATTTCCTTTCAAAAGCTATTTTGTTCAGCAGAAGTGGTTTATACAGAAAATGCAAAAATGTATGTTTTATTATATTGAGTTTATGCACCACTATTAAACCATATGCTTTTCTACAGTTCTGCAAAAATGTTCACTAAGTATGTTATTATAAAGGCATGGATTTATCATACCTGGAATATTTCATTTACCCTTATGTATGGTCATAATCGTTTGGCCAATAGTAAACTATGGAAATGATTTTCTACATCTCTTTATTATTCTCTAGTAGAATATGATATTTTCTCCATGATATAGCATTGGTCCTATGAAAAACCTGCAGTAGATCTGGAAGATAAAAATAATGAGTAAATGGATAAATAAATAAATGAATGAGGGCACAAACACGCAAAGCCTTATGACTGAGATTGCTATGCCATATGCTTGGGATGGTGAAGCAGAGGAGATTATACTTTTGTGTCTTTCTGTCCTATCTAATAAGTTCAAATGCAAGCTGGAAAACTTACAGAAACCATGTCCCAAGATTAGAAGCAAAAGATCAATAGATTCATCCAAACCAGAAGAATTTAACATGTAGAAACAATAATGTTTTTCTTCTAGAGTATCACTCTCGAGTAGTATACAAGCTAATTGTTCATCATTATTGAGAATGAACTTTAAGACTAAAAAGGAATGTAACAGTACACATGTCAGGATGTCTCAAGAGGCAAGATAATAATATTTGGCATGTGAATCTATTAGACATCAGTAAGACTTGTCACTGGAGATACACACTTTTACTTGTAACCGAAATTCTAATTAATTTCCTCAAAATGATATTACATGAATATTAAAATTGTTTTTATCCTCAATGGTAAAGAGTTCATTTGTCCATAGGTATAGATTTCATATAGTGGAAGCTTTAATTACTAGCCATGAAAAGAAACAGATTATTGACTCATGAAGCATCAAATATGAAGGCCAACTCCTCAATGCCAAGTATGAAACATGGACTCAAAAATGTACATGTCATGTGATCTCTAATTTATCGACTGGGGAAAGTAAAACTATCGAGACATAAACTATAAAATTGGTGCCACAGGACAGAATGATAATGACATTCATTATATGAAGTCACAAGGAATATTGAGAGAATAATGGTTTTTGGATTTTGGTGGTATCTCAGCCCAGATGAGTAAAGATTATATAAACAATATAGATATATTTATACAAGAATTATGTGTACTGTTTTATCTGATTGTCAATAGTATGATTCCTTGTGATTTTTCCAGACATCCTTAATATTATTTTCCCTTTCTCCATCCTTCTGTATCTACCTCATTCTTCTTCTCCAGAGAGCGTTCTTTTCTCATTGACGCATGGGTTCATTCACTCGCACCCTGCTCTTCTCCTTAACTTCCTCACTTGTGTATTTACCTCCTTCCCTCCCTCATCCCTTAAGAGCACCCCTTTCCTCTTTACCTGATCAGATCACTTGTACCCACCAACATTGTATCAGATCTGTTTTAGCACTTCCAACTAGCAATTGTGGTCATTTTCATCTCCATTAACCTGTTTGCCAAGTCTATGGAACACCTATTAGGTCTCTATACTTCCTGTTTAGAGAACTCTTAGCTCAGTTTCTTGCCTCATCTTTCAGTGGAGATTTGTTTTAGGAGTGATTGATTTGGGGGTAAGGGGCTTGTTTTCTTTACCATATTGTGAGTTACCTTTGGTTACAGGAAAAGTTTTATACTTTTTTTCTCTATTTTTGTCCATAATTAATTAATTTATTTACTCACCTTACAACCCAATTCGAATCCCCATGAGGTCACTGAGACCTGACAAGATAGCCTAGTTAGGGGAGCAGGATCTACAAGTAGGCAAGAGAGTCAGGCTAACCCCCTATTGCAGTTGCTGGGGACCTGCATGAAGACCAACTGCATATCTGATATATATGGGGGGGGGCTAGGTCCAGCCCTTATATGCTCTTTGGTCTCTTGGAGCACCCAAGAATTTAGGTTAGTTGACTCTATCGGTTTTCTTGTAGGAACTTTATCCCCTCTAGGTTCCTCAATCCATTCTCCAACTCTTCACAGGACTTCCAGAGGTCCATCTAATACTTGGCTCTGAGTCTTAGCATCACTTTCCATTGACTGTTGGGTGGAGTCTGTCAGAGGGTAGTTGGCTAAGCAACCATTAGAGGATCACTGAAGTATTATTATGCAACATTTGTAACCATGTACACTCAGCAGCCAATGTCCCCTGCACACAATGAATTTTAACTAATATTCATATAAACATATGAATACTATCATCTTGGCTCTTAGAAATCTAGAAATAGAATACATTGTTAGAATTATTTATTTATTTATTTTGGTTTTTCGAAACAAGGTTTTTCTGGATTGCCCTGACTGTCCTGGAACTCACTCTGTAGCTCAGGCTGGCCTCGAACTCAGAAATCCGCCTGCCTCTGCCTCCCAAGTGCTGGGATTAAAGGCGTGCACCACCACTGCCCAGCCAGAATATTGATTTTCAATATTAATTTATTGACATATATTTAACTGTAAATTCAGTTACTTTAATAAATATTATCCATTATATAAGCTTTTATTTCTTTTTTCTCAGAATGATATATCTTTACAGAAAAAGCTTAGAACTAAACTTGAAGAAAAATGCTTAAATTTTTATTTACATGAAAAATTAATAGCTTGGTTTAAACGTGAGAATATTTAGAAGTGATAAGACTTAGTTAAACCCAACACTAACTTAAGAAATTACTGAAAGTCCTACAAAAAATTACTAACTAAAAACGTGGACTGTGAGTCTCAAAGCCGACTAATGCCATAGGATTATTGCCAGTGCCAGAGTGAAGTTGGCTATAAGGAGTCAGACAGGAGGTCCCATGTGTTATGTCCTATGCCAGAGTTGTGTCAGCTGCTTGTTGGTCCTCACAGAGGAAAGCCATGCTAGGCTCCTGTCTATAAGCACATCATAGTATATTAGTGCCAGGCCTTGGAGCCTCCCCTTGAAATAGATGCCAAGTTGGGCTGGTCATTGAAACCTACTTTCCCTCAGTCTCTTCTCTTTTTGTCCCTGCAGTTCTTTGAGAGAGGGACAATACTGGGTCAGAATTTTTTATTGCAACCCTATCCCTCCACTTGTACCCTGTCATTCTACTGGAGGTGGACTTTAGTAGTTCACTCTCCCAACTCTTGGGGCATTTTATCTAAGGACCCTCCCTTTGAGTCCTGAGAGACTCTCATCTCCCAGGCCTCTGGTACTGTCTAAAGGATCACCCCACCTACTACTCCTGAAGTTGCCTATTTCCATTCATTGTGCTGGCCCTCTCCTGACTTCCCACTCATACCTGATCATTTTCTCCTTTTCCCTTCTTCCTCCCCTCTCCCACCCAGGACCCTCTCTCCCTCTACCTATTGTGTCTGCTTCTTCTCCTACCCAAGTGAGACTAAAGCATGCTTACTTGGACCCTTCTGCTTCTTAACTGCCTTGTATCCTAGATATTCTGTAATTTTTTGGCTAATACCCATTTATCAGTGAGTACATACCGTGCATGTCCTTTTGGGTCTGAGTTACCTCACACAGGAAGATACTTTTTAGTTCTATCTATTTGCCTGTAAAACTCATGATGTCCTCATTCCTAATAACTGAATAGTATTCCATTGTATAAATGAGCCTCTTTTTTGGTACCCATTCTTTGGTTGAGGGACATCTGGGTTGTTTTCTGATTCTGGCTATGACAGATAAGACAGCTATAAACAAAATGGTCATGAGGCCATGTGTTATGTTTGGGAATCTTTCAGGTATATGCTCAAGAGTAGTATAGGCTGGATCTTCAGGTAGAAATATTTCCATTTTTCTGAGGAACCTACAGATTGATTTTCAGAGTGGTTGTACAGGTTAGCAATCACAACAAGAATGGAGGGGTGTTTGTCTTTCTCCACATCCTTGCCAACATATGCTGTCATCTGAGATTTTGTTCTTAACCATTCTGATTGGTGTAAGGTAGAATCTCAGAGTAGTTTTGATTTGTATTACCCTGATAACTAAGGACCTTGATCATTTCTTTAAGTGCTTCTCAACCTTTCGAGATTACTTTGTTGTGAATTTTCTATTTACCTCTATACTCCATTTTGATTGGGTTGTTTGATTTTTTTTTTGGAGAACAGCTTCTTGAGTTCTTCATATTTTGGATACTAGCCCTCTATGAGATGTGAGGTTAGTGAAGATTTTCCTTCCCAATCTGTAAATTGCTGATTTGTCCCATTCACAGTCCCATTCACTGTGTCCTTTGCATTACAGGAGCTTTTCAGCTTCATGAGATCACATTTATCAATTTTTGATCTTAGCCATTGGAGTCTTTGCCAATAATTTCAAGGCTCTTTCCCACCTTCCCCTTTAATAGATTAAGTATATCTGGGTTAATGTTCAAGTCCTTGGTCCATTTGGACTTGGGCTTTCTGCAAAGTGACAAATATGGATCTATTTTGTATTTTTAAACATATAGACTGCCAGTTAGAACAGCACCATTTATTGAAGATGGTTTCTCTTTTCCATTGTATATTTTTTGATTCTTTGTCAAAGAGCAAGTGTCCATAAGTGTGTGGGTTTATTTCTGGGTCTTCAATTCTATTCAATTGATTTATCTGTCTATTTCTGTACCATTACTATGAAGCTTTTATCACTATTGCTCTGTAGTACAGTTTGAAGTCAGGGCTGATAATTACCCCAGAAGTTCTTTTATTATTAAGAATTGTTTTCACTATCCTTGCTTTTTGTTTGTTTGTTTGTTTTGTATTTCCATATGAAATTGAGAATTGCTCTTTTCATGTCTGTAAAGAATTGTGTTGAAATTTTGATGAGGATTGCATTGAATCTGTAGATTGCTTTTTGTAGGATGGCCATTTTTTACTACATTAATCCTACAAATCCATGAGCATGGGAGATCTCTTCATTTTCTGAGGTCTTCTTCCATTTCTTTGTTGTGAAACTTGAAGTTCTTGTCATACTGATCTTTCCCTTGTGTAGTTAGTTACACCAGAATATTTTAAATTATTTGTGACTATTCTGAAGGGTGTCATTTCCCTGATTTCTTTCTCAGCCCATTTATCATTTGCATAAAGGAAGGCTACTGATTTGTTTGAGTTAATTTTATATCTGGCCACATTGCTGAAGTTGTTTATCAGTTATTAAAGTTCTCTGGTAGAATTGTTGGGGTCATTTACATATACTAAAGTATCATCTGCAAGTAATGCTACTTTGAGTTCTTCTTTAGCAATTTATATTCCCTTGATCCCCTTTTGTTATCTTATTCTTCTAGCTAGAAATTCAAGAACTATATTGAACAGATATGGGGAGAGTGTGTGGCCTTGTCTTGTCTCTGATTTTAATGAGATTGCTTCAAGTATATCTACATTTAATTTGATATTAGCGGTTGGTTTGCTGTGTATTGCTTTTATTATGCTTAGGTTGGGTCTTGAATTCCTGATCTCGAGAATGCATTTCACATGAAAGGGTATTGTATTTTGTAAAATGCTTTGTCAGCATTTAATGAATTGATCATGTGATTTTTCTTTGAGTTGGTTTATATAGTGGAATACATTAATGGATTTTCATATATTGAACCAACCTTGCATCCATGGGATGCATCCCTTGATTGTGCTGACTGAAGGTTTTGGTGTGTTCTTGGTTTCAGTTTACTGGAATTTTATTGAGCATTTTTGCATTGATATTCATAAGCAAAATTGGTCTGAAGTTCTCTTTTTTTATTGGTTCTTTGTGTTGTCTAGGTACCAGAGTCATTGCAGCTTCATAGAATGAATTAGGTAGTGTTCCTTCTGTTTCTATTTTATGCAATAATTTGAGGAGTGTTGGTATTAGTTCTTCTTTGAAGGTATGATAGAATTCTGCACTAAATCTATCTGGCCCTGGGCCAGATAGGTTGGGAGGTTTTTAATGGCTTCTTCTTAGCAGATATGGGAATGTTTAATTTACCTGCTCTTGATTTAATTTTGATATAAGGTATCTGTCTAGAAAATCATCCATTTCATCTAGATTTTCCAATTTTGTTGAGTATAGGCTATTGTAATAGGATCTGATGATTTTCTTAATTTCCTCAGTTTCTGTTGTTATGTCTCCCTTTTCATTTCTGATTTTGTTAATTTGAATACCATCTTTGTGTATTTATTTAGTTTGTCTAGGGGCTTATCAATCATGTTGATTTTCTCAAAGAACAAGCTTTTGGTTTTCTTAATTCTTTGTATTGTTCTCTTTGTTTCTATTTGGCTGACTTCAGCCCTTAGTTTCATTATTTCTTGCTATCTATTCCTTGGGAATGTGTTAGGGTAGAACAATCTGTCTATATCTATTAATACATTTGGTTTATAAACTCTATTACTTTCACTGTGCCTATGTTTAATCTCTGTTTCAATGGCCTGTCTATTGGTAAAGTGGAGTATTGAAGCCTCATACTATTATTATGTGGAGTTCAATGTGTGTTTTGCGCTTTAGTAAATTTTCTTTATTGACTGTGGTTGCCCTTGCATTTGGGGCATAGATGTTCAGAATTGAGAATTTCTCTTGGTGGATTTTTCCTTTGATGTGTATGAGATGTCCTTCCCCATCTCATTTGATAAGGTTTGGTTGAAAGCCTATTTTATTCGATATTATAATGGCAATTCCTGCACGTTTCTTGGAATCATTTGTTTGAGTTTGTTTCCAGCATTTTACTCTGAGGTACTGTCTGTCTTTGTCAATGAGGTGTGTTTTTTGGATGGATCAAAATGCTGGATCCTGCTTTCATATCCAATCTGTTAGTTTATGTCTTTTTATTGAGAAACCAGGTCCGTTGATATTGAAGGATGTTAAAGACACATGATTGTTAGTTCCTGTTATATTTTTTTGTTTTAGGAGGTATACTGGCTGGTTTTGTTTGTCAACTTGACACAAGCTGGAGCTTCAGTTGGGGAAGTACCTCTATGAGATCCAGCTGTGGGCCATTTTCTCAAATAGTAATCAAGGGGGAAAGGTTCTGTACTGGCTGGTTTTGTGTGCCAACTAGACACAGGCTGAAGTTATCACAGAAAAGGGAGCTTCAATTGGGGAAATGCCTCCATGAGATCCAGCTGTGGGGCATTTTCTCAATTAGTGATCTAGGGGGTAGGGCCCCTTGTGGGTGGTGCCATCTCTGGGCTGGAAGTCTTGGGTTCTATAAGAGAGCAGACTGAGCAAGCCAGGGGAAGCAAGTCAGTAAGGAACATCACTCCATAGCCTCTGCATCAGCTCCTACTTCCTGACCTGCTTGAGTTCCAGTTCTGACTTCCTTTGGTGATAAACAGTAATGTGGAAGTAGGCTGAATAAACCCTTTCCTCCCCAACTTTCTTCTTGGTCATGATGTTCGTGCAGGAATAGAAACCCTGACTAAGACAGGTGGTATAATGATTCTCTCCTTTTGGTTTTGTTTTGAGATGATTAATTTCTTGTTTTTGGAGTAGATACCCTCCTTGTGTTGGAGGTTTCCTAGAAGAATTCTCTGTAGGGCTTAGTTGGTAGACAGATATTATTTAAATTTTGTTTTGTCGTAGAATATTTTGGTTTCTACATCTATGATGATGGAAAGTCTTGCAGGATAAAGTAGCCTGGGCTGACATTTTTGTTCTTTTGGGGTCTGTATGACCTCTGTCTAGGCTCTTCTGGCTATTGGTCTCTCTATGTGAGAAGTCTGCTGTAAGTCTGGTGTAAGGGTCTTTTTCCCTTGCAGCATTTAATATTCTTTCTCTGTTCTATGCATTTGATGTTTTGATTATTATGTGACAGGAGGATTTTCTTTTCTGGTCCAATCTATTTAGTGTTCTATGGACTTCTTGTACATTTGTGGCCATCTCTTTCTTTAGGTGGGGGAAGTTTTCTTTGATTTTGTTGAAGACATTTTATATTCCTTTGAGTTGTGTATCTTCTCTTTCTTCTATTCCTATTACTCATAGGTTTGGTCTTTTCATTGTGTCCTGAATTTCCAGGGTGTTTTGAGTTAGGAGGTTCTTTATTGTTTCTGCTTTTTTATTTGTTTTGTATTTTCTTTGACCATTGTGACAATATCTTCTAAGGTATCTTTTATGCTTGAGAAGTTTCTCTTCTATCTCTTGTATTCTGTTGATGATGCTTGTGTCTGTAGCTCCTGACCTCTTAAGTTTTTCATTTCCAGGGTTGCCTCCATTTGTAATTTCTTCATTGTTTCTACTTCCACTTTTAGGTATTGGATTGCTTTTTTGATTCCTTCACCTGTTTGTATTTTCCTGTATTTCTTTAAGGGATTTATTTGTTTCCTCTTTTAGGGTTTCTACCTGTTTACCTGTGTTTTCATGTATTTCTTTCAGTGAGTTATTTATATCTTCCTTAAAGTCTATATTGTGGCATAGGATTTTAGGTCAGTATCATGGTTTTCAGATGCACTGAGGTATCCACCACAGCTTGCTATAGTGGAAGAACTGAACTCTGATGGTGCCAAAGTATATTGGCTTCTGTTATTTATGGTCTTGAGCTTGCCTCTTGTCATTTGGTTATCTCTGGTGTTGACTAAACTGAGTGTCTCTGTCTGGAGCCTGTCTCTTATGTCCCTGGGTTGTTGCAGGTCTCCTGTGAGACCTGTGGACCAGGCAGTAGCAGATTTCCTGGAAAGGCCCTTAGAATGTAGGGTCTTCATAGGGGCATGCATATCAATAATCTGTTCCACTGGCTATAGTAGCTCACAGGGGATGCTTTAGACTGTGGGGTCTATTGTCCTGTATGCAGCAGATCTGCTGAAAGGCCATCAGACTGTGGGATTTGTTGTCCTGGATGCATCAGATCTTCTGGAGGCATTCAGACTGTGGGGTCTTCATAGAGGAAGACAAGCTGATGATCTGACCAGGTGGAAGGCACAGGTGGGAAGGGAGGTGCACTTCAAAGAGAAGGAATGAGTCCCAAGTCAGCTTGACACCTCACGGGACCCATCTGCTGTGGTGATGTGTGAGGGTCCCTTACTTGTTGCCCTGGGTGCCACAGATCTCCTATCCTTTCAGGACTTCTGAGGCCTTGTGAAGAAAAGACACACCGATGATCTGCTCAGGCAGAAGTCATAGGCAGGAAGGGAAGACTCATAGTTTTAAATTTCTTTTTTTTAAAAAATGTTTCTTTTTTTATTAGATGTTTTCTTTATTTACATTTCAAATGTTCTCCCCTTTCCTGTTTTCCCCTCTGAAAAAAAAAAAAAAAAACCCTATTCCTCCCCCCTCCCCTTGCTTACCAACCTGCCCTCTCCTGTTTCCTGGTTCTGGCATTTCCCAACACTGGGGCCTAGAGCCTTTATAAGACCAAAGGCCTCTCCTCCCATTGATGGCCAACTGGGCCATCCTCTGCTACATATGTAGCTGGAGCCATTAGTCCCACCTTGTGTACTCTTTTGGTGGTTTACTCCCTGGTAGCTCTGGGGGGTCTGGTTTGTTCATATTGTTGTTCCTCTTATGGGGCTGCAAAGCCCTTCAACTCCTTGGGTCCTTTCTCTAGCTCTTCATCAGGGACCCTATGCTCAGTCCAATGGATGACTATGAGCCTCAACTTCTGTATTAGTCAGGTACTGACAGAACCTCTCAGGAGACAGTTATATCAGGATCCTGTCAGCCAGCTCTTGCTGGCATCCACAATAGTGTCTGGGTTTGGTGATTGTATATGTGAAGGATTCCCAGGTAGGGCAGCCTCTGGATTGTCCTTCCTTCAATCAGTTTGTCTCTGCAACTCCTTCCATGGGTATTTTCTCCCCCCACCCCTTCTAAGAAGGATCAAAGTATTCATACTTTGGTCTTCCTTCTTCTTGAGTTTCTTGTGGTTTGTGGATAGTGTCTTGGATATTCCGAACTTCTGGGCTAATAACCACTTATCAGAGAGTGCATACCATGTGTGTTCTTTTGTGATTGAGTTACCTCACTCAGGATGATATTCTTCAGATCCATCCATTTCCCTAAGAATTTCATAAATTCATTGTTTTTAATCGCTGAGTAGTACAACCCTGAGATTCTACCTCACACCAGTCAGAATGGCTAAGATCAAAAACTCAGGTGACAGCAGATGCTGGCAAGGTTGTGGAAAAAGAGGAACATTCTTTCATTGCTGGTGGGATTGCAAGCTGGGTACAACCACTCTGGAAATCATTTGGGCAGTTCCTCAGAAAATTGGACATAGTACTACTGGAAGACCTAGTAATTTTCATTTTTAAGTACAGTTAGAAGTTAGTCTACTAGCTTATGCTTAGTTATTCCATGCTTTGAAAGTTATGATTTATTAAAAAGAACTATCTTCTTTTTTGCTCATGTTTACATGAAAATTTCATAGCAACAACAAAGCACAGAGCCCTGTTACTCATTTTTATTTTACTAGACTAGCATGAAACTTAGAGAATTATCAGTGTGAGTTATTTCATTAAATTGAAAAATCTGTTGTATTAATATCACCTTGTAATTGTTATTTGACTATCAGTGTCATTGACATCACTAAACCAAATACATGTGCAAAATTTTTGCAGTAATTCTAACCATTTTATAATTTTTATCTGTAAGTATTATAATAGGAACTATAAGTAAGTTCAAAGTAACAGTGTTTTTAAAGCTACTTCGATGAAGAAGTAGTAGGCTTATTTGATATTAAGGTTGTAACTAATGTTGATGCATGTTTTCATCTGTTGAGAGACTTATGTGAGCTTTATCTATTTAATTCTAGTTGTGTTGCTTGATACAACCACAGTGATGGGTGAACTGGGATGGAAAACATATCCATTAAATGGGGTAAGTTTGAATCCTATTAACGTTTTCAGGTTACCATCTATCTTGGGTTTGTAGGATCTTCTGTGAGAGGTAAAAGAACCACAGATTTGTATGCATTTTTGCATATTACTTAAGTCACATAGAAAAGATTAAACGCCAACTGAACTGGTAATGCATGTGAATGCTATACAAATAATCTTGTTTTCTCGTATTCTTTTAACACTTTTTCTTTAATATACCACTTTAAGATTAGAAAATTTACACCTGTTTTCCTTAAAATAATACAGAACATACATATTTTTGATTTTTTTCTGTACTCAGGTTAAATGTGGTGATAGAAAGTGTATTTCTTCAGAGATAAAACATAATGAGTGAACGAATATGAGCAATATATCATTTAATAAAAAATATTAGGGACTACCAAAGTATTTTGGAAACTGGTGAGGTGATACATTTTTACCTAATCTTCCAGTTTCCTTCTAAAGGGCTATTCACATGTGCAATCTATAAAATTATACTACTTCCCAGGTATTGATATTTCAGCTGTGGTTACTACTGAGTTTTTATACATTTCATTTCATTTTATATAATTTCTACATCCCAGTGTATTTCTACTTAATTTTTATATTAGAGTAAACTAAAACAGTTGTTTGTGAATATTTTTACTCTTATTCTTTTTCTATGAAACAAAAAAATCAGTAATCAGTACAAGAATAATCTCAACAGTTTAATTAATTTTCCCTGTGAATGTTCTCATTCATCAGTTCTTTACTGATTTGCTTCACTTTGCTCCTTTCATCATAACTTCAAATATGAGTCTGATAGGAAAAATTACATTGCTATGTCTTTATGTTTTTGAAACTTTCACTGCAACGTACATTTATAGCAAATGTTATTTATTCAACAAATGCTTCTGAAACAAACAAAAAATAATATGGAGTAGAAACCTTGTTTTTTTAATTGTCTACTATTGTTGTTTGTTTATAATCATCTATAATTTCAAAGTTAAAGCCTTCATCTTCTTCTGATAGAATTGTCACCAAAATTTCTGAGAAAATGTAGTTTTAGGTATCTTAATTTTATCTTTACTATTTTATATGAATGTAGTTCATTAATAAATGTCACTATTGAGGATTTCAGGTTAGGTTACTTGCTACTAATCAAAATTTCTAGAATTCACTGCATATACTGATAATTATATGATGTAAAATTTCCATAAAATTCTAATTTATATTTGAAATTTCAAAAGATGTTGTACTAAAGTTTTAAAAATTATCTAAAACTTAATTTACAAGAAACGCAGTGGCAGAATTCAGTTATGTCTAAATTGTATTTATATTTGTATGAAATTAGAAACTAAGAACTTTAATGATAACTTTTCTAAAAATGAATGTTTTTTTCATTGCTTTCTAAGCTGCTATTTAAATAAGTTATCTTCAAAGAAACTCCACAACAAGTATAGTGGGTTTAAATGTTATAAATACTATATTAATATAGTATACTATATTATACTATACTATGTTAATTATACTATATTAATTTCATTTGTTATTTCACATTTCAAACAACTGTACTCAGTTTATTGAATGGATTGATTAATTATAAAAATATATTTCATTATAGTGTTTCAGTGATATTTTATTATATTTTAGTGTGTGTGCATGTGTGTGGTTTTGTGTGTATGTGTTCATGTGTGTATGGTTCATCATGGCTGACATGTGAACAACAAAGAACATTATACAATTATTGTCATCTCATTCCATTTTGTGAATTCTAAGGATCAAACTCAGTTCCTAGGCTTGGCAGTAAGCAGCTTTACTAGTTGAGCCATCTCACTTGCCTTCATATGACACTTTATAGCTATTAGAGTTTACTCCTCATACAGGCAAAGAGAAGAAAGCATTAATAGTATACATTTCCTTAAATTGTTTCAGAGATAAAAAAAATATTACCATTGCAATAACTAAATATTTTGAAAAAGTGAAAATCTGAACACAACATTGTACAAATTGTTTGTTTTCTTTATCTGGAATTACTTTTCCAATATATGTAATTTTTTCCTCTAGTCCTACAAAAATATTTTATCATTACAACATAATTTTAAACAAATAACTATAAGTAAAAAGGAATATTCTCTTAAATCTAAGTGAAATGAAATTTCATGTATACATCCCTCTACTGAACAAGAACTATTTGGAAAGATTCAGGGTGAGTATGAGAGATTCCTATTCTATTTGTCATGAAGGTCTATGTGTACTCGTTCCTGTCACTGCAAATCTCAAAATAGTTATGGTCTTTAAAATGTGAGTAGTTAGTTCAGCATTTTTTGCTATATAACACATATTTAAAATCTATATATATACATATATGTATATACATACATATGAATATGTGTGTGTGTTAAAGCTAAAGTAGACATGAAGTGCTATTATGATAATAGTGCCCTATAACTTGATGGATTGCAGTTACCCAGAACATAACTCTGGAGGACAATTGTTCAACTTACTGTATCCTAAAAGCAATTTTGTAGGAAAGAAATAGGGATAATTGAGATATTTATAAGGAAAAAAAAACAGAGAAAGTATGATTATGTTTGTTTTTCCCTTTGTTTGATGACTTTCTTTTTAAAATATTTATCTCTTATATTATTCTTTTTATATACACTCCTGCTCCTTCCCCTTTCTATTTCCCTTCCCCAGACTTTCTTCTTTTAGTAATATGAAAAAGCACTCTACAGAGGAAAGGCTTTTTCCAACGTGACAACTGAGCCTGTCCTTTGAGGACCATGATAAATATCTAAGCTTCTCTTTTATTTTTTGAGAAGTCGAAGTACCAAATCTGAAACCCATCTTTAATCCTTTGGTCACTGCTTTCAAGTGTTTGTTTTATTACAGTACATCCTGACTCCAGTTGAGCTATCATTATCTAAATATCCCTGTGTGGCCCCTGTGGTCAAGATAAGAGTACAACAGCAATGTAAGCTAGCTAGATCTCAGAAAATTCCAAAGGGTGGTGTTTAAGGTTGTTGTTTTCTGTCCTTTCTTTTTGTATATATCCCAAAGTATTCTGACATGAATTTTCTTCCTTCTTAAGAATTTTAAAGTCTTTGGTAAGATAAATAAATGATCACAAATTACTTTAATTTTCATTTAAATGAAAAATATCTTAATTATTCTATTTATTTTACATTTATCTACTTTGCGTGAGTGTATGTATGCATGTATGTGTATGACCAAATATATCTCAGTGCTTGTTCAGAGGACCAAGGTTAATTTACAAAAGTCTGTTCTCTTTGTCTAACATAAGAACTATTGAACAAACTCAAATCACCAAGCTTGTTAGTATGCATTTTCCCAGCTTCTTTAATTTTTATAGTCTATTTTTAATGTAATTTTTTAGATACTTTATATCTTTCTTGGAAAAATTTATCTGAAAAAATAAACTTAAGGTTATTTTCAGCTCACCATTCCTGGGTACAGTCCAATATATCAGAGAAACCATGGAGACTAACTTGACAAAGTAGGTCCTATTTCATCAATGGGCAGGAAAAGAGAAAGATACAAGCTAGTAGTATTCATCCTTGACTTGTCCTGGTTAGTCACTCTGGAACCATGCCAAAACAAGAATGGTGCTTTCCATCTCAAACCAATCTAGTAGATCATTCTTTGCCAAGCCCAGATGTTTATTTCCTGAGTGACCCTAGATCCATTCATTTTGACAATCAGTATTAACAAAAACAACTACCCCCTCTTAGCTTGACACTCAGCCATATAACTAGTGAGCCCTAACATTCCATCCACTGTCCCAAAGTCTCATCATGTTCATCATAAGGCAGAATTCATTCAGCCCAGTTTTTAAAATCCCAACAGCCTTTTCTTTTCAAATATATTCTACAAAGTTTAACTTTCTAAGTTTTCTGAGACTAAAGACAGTGTACTCAGAAAAAAAAATAGTTGTAATATAAAACTGTCCTGAGTAAAGATTCCCATTCTAAAAGGAAGGAATTTGACATTGCATGCTAATTTCCAACTCTAGAGGAAATGGAAAAGTTGCTGCACAATACCCAGTATCTAGGACTGGTAATGAAATCATCTGGCTTCTAAATGGCTACAGTAGAACTACCTAGTTAGTTCTTCTGCTTGAAGCAAACATAGTTTCTCTTTGAAGCCACTCAGTGCCTTCAGTGAACATTTATGGGTCTGGTTTGTGTAACATTTTGGCAGCTCTGCTGCAACTTAGAACTCATAGTCATAGGTTTATACAAAGCCCTCCACAGCTTTCTTGCAGGGACTTTAATTCTGCTGAACATGTATTGAGTCACAGACATTGAAATGTTCAAGTCACACTTCATGAAAATCATTGACTTGCACCTTACAAGCTTACAAATTTAGTATTTTGTGAGTGATGGCACCAAGTCCTGCTGCCACCAAACAAATCTGTTACTTTTTGGGGGGGTGGTTTAGAGACAGGGTTTCTCTAAAACCTGTAGACCAGGCTGTCTTTGAACTCAGAAATCCACCTGCCTCTGTGAAGTCTGTTACTTTCAATCTCAGCTTCACTCAGTTTCTCAGGACATAGACTGATTCCTCGCCCTAAGAGAACTTGATCAGTTCCTGATAGTCCTTTTTCTCCTTGGAAGCATCATAATACAGATTTCTGTTTCATGGCTTTTTCTAAGCATCATAATCTCAGATCCTACAAGAATATCTGATTAATCTCCAAATCTCTAGATACAGCTTTCCAGGCTTTTGCTAGCCCAGAGTTACAGACTTTAGCATATTCTTAACATCAACCACTCATGAGGTCAGGTTTATCACAGTAACAGCACAACTCTTGGTTATCAATTTTCTATATTATACTATACACTGTTGGAATAGTATGTATTCCATTCCCAATACAAGGAAATATGGGAAGATTTTGGTTCTCAGTTGAAGGATATAGTCCAGCATGATAGAGAAGTCTTGTAGTTGTTAAAGGGTGACTACTCAATTGTAAGTAGAGATCATGAGAAAAGAAAAGGCCTTAAGAAAGTAGGTGATTGGGAGAGTCAGTGCCTCTAAAAGGAATACTGTGGATGCTAAATTTCCAAGCTCTGCATGATTCCAGAGACTGACCTATGTAGGGTAGAGATGGAATGAGAAAATAATTTTTCACTGAGAAAACAGAAAATCTTTGTTATCCCTCTGTGCCTCTCCCAAGGAAGGCTCTATTACTCCATGTAGGAGCTATTTGTCCTTGACAAGGTCATGCCCTTGTCAAAAACACACTTGCACTCTGGACAGCATTCATCAGATTGCACCTCTTGATCTTCAAGTATTAGACTGTTTGAAGTAATTTCCCTAACTTGATTTTTGTCATATTCATATACATATATTGAATAATCATATTGCAGTCAATATATGTATACGTATATGTCAATTTTAAGAAACTTACTTCCTTTACCTTAGACTACCAGACTGTTAATACATGCTGTAAGCACAATAGTAGTTTGTAGCAATAATCGTAATAATGATAGCAATGACAAATGGAGAAGTGAGGCTACTATTCGGCAGATCAGCAAAGGGACAAAGCCCAGACACTAAAATCTCCTTCAGGACAACACAAGGCAGTGAATTTAGTCAAACTGCTGACTTTCTTTCATCTACTCTTGTAGTGAGTTAAGGAAATGACCTTCCTGCATACAGGCAGCACAGGAAAACAGATGAATGAATTTGTGTAGTCTATTAGAGACCATAAAATGCAATTATTTAAAAAGATATACAACTACAATTCCTGTATCTTTTCTCCCCACCCTGTCATAATATCCACTCTGAAAAGCATCTGAAAAACAAACAAAAAAAAAATTGATTGCTGTCTTCTATTTTCATTAGCTGAAAGAGCATCTATTAAACAAGGTAAATTTAATTTTAAGCTAAGGACAAGAAGTAATGGAAATTTAGAAAATCAGATGTGAAATGTTTACTATCTGTGAATAAGTGATTGCTTTCATATTCTTGGAGCACTTAAAAGTAAGTATGAATTGAAATGAATTTTTCAGTCGCTCTGCTATTTTTAACATAGGAAGTTAATGTCTCCTTGTAATCACTTCTTTTTTGAAAAGTATTAGCATATTTAAACCAAGTATTGATTACATAATATAATATTTTTTGTTTTCTTTTACATTAATACTTCTAACTATTGATATATGAACTTCTGATTTTGTTTTTGTTTTTGTTTTTAGTATAGAATAGAGTTTATTTAGAGCATGGGGAGGGGAGTTAAGAGAGTAGTAGAGGCAGAGTAAGGCAGAGAGAAGGAGAGAGTAGATAAGTGGAGGCCAGCCATGGCCATGTGGAGAGAAGGGGGAAGGGAAGGTGGAGAGAGGCAAGCAGGAAAGAGGGTATGACCCTGATTTTAAAATTAGTTATTGTGTTCCATGGCTCACCTAACATGCTGGATTGTTGTTGTTTTTGTTGTTGTTTGTTTGTTTCAGCAGCTTAAAATCTATTTTAACCAGAATTGTATAAATACATAAATGTGATTTCATTTATACAGCTGTCTACATCTAAATTTCATACAAGGCCACATAAATACTTTAGGAAGTTAATAGTAAGGACTGACAAGAGAGTTAACATGTTATAGGAGGTATTTTTAATGCAATTAATTGGTTACTATCTATAATCAACTCACCCTTCTACACCACGGGCAAGTAGAATACCCTGCAGCTTCGATTTCCTTAAAGACTTTCGGCCAGTGTCCTTCTGCAGTTTCATCTCTCACTTACAGGTTCATTTAACTCCTTGGTATTTATCTCATGATTCACCATGGTATATTTAAGTGCTTTGAGTCTCTCGAGCTACTTCCCTCAGTCAATCAAGTAGTGCTTCGATGAATGTCTTATCACAACCATGTCTCTATCCTATTAAGTTTTTTTTTTTTTTTCTCTTCTTATTAACCTACATCATCTGGAGATATATAGGGTGGCCATTACCTGCCACTCTCTATTTCTGAACTTCGGTTAGCTCCAGTTTTCAGCTTTTCTGAAATCATCATCATTTCTTGTGGCTTGCTTAGTTTTGTCTCTGGCTATCAGAACTCAGTTCTTTGGTTTGCAATTAAAGACAGTAAAGATTCATACTCTTTTCTGGAAAACTGATACTACTAAAGATTAATTAAGGAAACTTTATTTGAGGAATGTGTGAAACTCAGTGTCTATCACAGCATTTCACTCAAACTGTTTAAATGTGTGGTGAAGCATTGGTGTAATTTAGTAATTGGTATTATATGGTATAAGAAACTGGAAGTTTTGCATGTATATAGAATTAAATAAGACAATTAGTATAGTATGGCAAACTTGCAAGAAAAGAAAGTTGTTTTTACAGAGAAATAGTAGATATATACCTGACAATATTTTAATAATATACTGGTCAACGACTATATTTTGTAAATCTAATTAAAGATGGAAGAGTTTAGGATTAACTGTACAGAAATACTGTGGAGAAAAAGACAAAACTGTAGTAAACATTTAAGTGTGTTCTTTTTCAGAAAATTTTAAGTACAGGTAGAAAGGTTTAAATATTTGCTTCTAATTGTGTTTTATCTAGTTTAATTCATATTCCTGTATTCAGTTTTATCATAAAATTCAAGTTTGGGGATGGAAAAAAAAGACATTTACCTATGAAATACAAAGACTGTAAAAATCTTGGAAACTTTTTCAACAAAATGAATGAAGATATAATATACTTTCAGAGAATTAATGACTGGTTTAGAGGGGTTGATGAGCTGAATCCCATCTGGGAAATATTAACCCCAGTAGCTTATTAATCCTGTATAATATTATAGAGATAATAATAAAAAACAGAATATATGGATCTTTAATGGCTTATAGATGAAGTGAAGGTTTAGAGAAGAAAGCATTATGGTTTTATTTTTGTTTTTTTATATTGAATATTTTTGTTGGATATCTTCTTTATTTACATGTTATATATCTTCTTTCCCAGTTTCCCCTCCAAAAAAAAAAAAAAAGAAAAAAGAAAAGAAAAAAAAACGTTTCCTCCACTCTCCCTCTGCTCAACACCCTACCCTCTCCTGCTTCTTGGCCCTGTCATTCCCCTACACTGGAGCATAGAACCTTCACAGGGTCAAGGACCTCTCCTCCCATTGATGGCCGACTTGGCCATCCTCTGCTACATATGCTGCAGAAGCCATTAATCCCACCATGTGTACTCTTTGGTTGGTGATTTAGTCCCTGAGAATTTTTTTAAAGCATAGGTCAACATTAAATGTTGAACAGGATTTTTTAAATAATATGAACCCCATGAAATTAGTATTTTGAGAAAATTTAACTTAGTAAGCAAAGTAAGGTCTTAAAATGATTTATTTTCTTTTCATTCAGCAAAGCAGAACTTGTTGACTAATAAATGTAATTCTTTATATATTTTTGATCACCCCTAAAATTAAAAAGCACAAATGCAGATATAAAAGTAAAGAAGCTTTTCAAAGTATATATATTAAACAAGGTCTGAGTATATTCATACACAAGTATTTCCTTTAAATGTTTATACATAGTGAGCATAATGTTTTGGAAAAGTCATGTTAATTTTTATTTTCTTTATTCTAGCTGTGGATTCATCCATTGGTGAAGCTAGTATGCAATCACATCTTAAATTTTTCAACTCATAAGTCCTTGTGAGGATATTTTATATCCAATGCATGACAGTTAGTTATTTTTACTCAGTGTCTTATTTTTCCAAGCAGAGCTGCGAGGTATTAGAACCTTATGATACTATATAAAACCAGAACAATATCTCCACTTCGCTTCAGAATAAAGAATTTTAACTTAGAAGCAAAAAAGATGCTAACTAATTATAAATGCGTCTTTACACATCTTAAACTTAGGCCGTCCCTTCTGTTCAGGTTCTTGCTGTTTCGACATGTACACAACTTGTACTCAGTATCAAACATCTTCTTGTCATTTTGTCTTTGTGTGTTAAGGTAAATATGTTATCCTATCCTGATCTGACATTAACAAAAACTAACTCCAATGAAGCTACAAATATAGACCCAACAGCCAAGTAGAAAGAGAAAAAAAGAAAAAAACAAAGTTAAAATGGAGATCAGTTGAGTATTTCTGTCAAGATATCAGAATACCTACCCCTGTTCATTTCTTAGTTGCATTTACTTGGAATGCATCTGTGAACGCTCGGTTTAGATTATATCTCTGCCTGGAGAAGCAGGGTATGTATGAAGTCTCACACCTAACCTAGGCCATTTAGAGCTTCTGAGAAAAAGAAAGACCGTTTTCTCTAAGAGCATAGTCCCAGGTGAGTTGGCCACATTCCAGGGGATGAACACATATCCATATGGGTTCATGAACTGGATTAATGTGTTAGATTAAAGAGGACATGGAGTTTCATGAGCAAGGAAGAGTGGTGGATAAGACAGGAATTGGGGGAGAGAGTAAAGATAATTTAAAGTGCCTTGTGAACATCTAATACCTATACTTATATAAGTATTCTCTTTTGTATACATGTATTTAGTAGCCTCCTGTGGGCTCAACACTCTATACAATTCTGCTAAAGATTAAGGACTTCTATATTTTTTCTCAAATGTCTTTCAGTGTTTATACTTATCTTTGAGTGTACAGATATGTTATGGGTTATTTAATAGATATATTCACAATAAATGGTGGTGGATCATTTTTTCCTTTGTCCCTGAAAGTTGAGTCTGAGAGGATTCACAATTCCTCATGGTGAACTATCCTGATACTTTCTTTTAGTGGGAAAAATTGTTCTCAAGGCAGAGCAGTTTCTTACTGAACATATAATTTTAAAATCCTAATACATTAATAATTACAACCTGGAAAGTAGAAATGTTGATTTTGTAATATTTGGATTTTAATATATCAATAGCATTAAAGTTAAGCTACATTATAGTAAATATTGCTAAAGTCAGAAAATTTCTATTGAAATTAATAATCACATTTGATATTGAGTTATTAAATGGAAGACTATTTGGGAGTGAAAGGCCATTTTACAAATTGCATTAGTTAGTTAGCTTTGTATTCTTATAACAAGTTGTGTAAAAAAATTCATAACATGGACAAAAGATTTATTTTCTTCACAATTCTGGAAGCTCCAATCCAAGATTCCACAGCTATATTCTCTCTCTCTCTCTCTCTCTCTCTCTCTCTCTCTCTCTCTCTCTCTGTGTGTGTGTGTGTGTGTGTGTGCTGTCTATCTCCCTGTCTCTCTCTCCTGCCTTCCATCATTCCATCCATATATCCATCCATCTACCCATCCTTCCTTCCTTCTGTCCCTTCTCCCTCCACCCCTCTTTTTATTGTTTTTCTTTGTTGCTACTAATTACTCTCACGCCTTCCTTCATTCTTCAGCTCAACTACCTCTAATCTCATTTATATTACCACTGTTAGCACTCAAAATATAAAGGATTCCTGTATTATCCTTATATTCTATTCATGAAACCCATAAATATTATAAGCATTATGACCAATGAATATTTGTGTATATACATAAGAAATATAATTTCTCTATATTTTCAATTACTTATGATGAGTGAAGTATAACTAACTAGCAATTACCATTATCTACCATGATTCCTTGGATTAATATGCCAATTACAGATACTTTTCTTAAAACAACAGGAATTAGTTGCCTTAAGCTTCTACAGGCCCAATCTCTGAAACTGCAATATGACTAAGGCCAATCTTCCACTCAAGACTTAAAAAAAAAAAAATCCTTGCTTGTCACTTTTAGTCTTTTGGTTCTGAGTAGTACTCATATCCCGTTTGACAGGCACCACTGGATTTTTCTCCTGGATCTTCACACGGCCATTTTCCTTCTGGCTGTGTCTGTCTTCACAAGGCAATGTCAGGACTTAGTGACAGGACTCAGCACATGCTCTAACTTGGTAGGACCTTAATTTATCCTCACATAGTCTGCTTCTCAAAATAAGCCCGCATTTACAGATGTTACATGGACATAATTTTTTCTGGGATATTGCATCCTTTCACATGTCAACATGTCAGTCTTCTCAGAAACATGTTTATAAATTACATTTATGTTTTAGGACAGTGATGTATTAAGGAGGGATATAAGTTGTTCAATATGAGGTTGATAACAATTCTTCAGTATCTGTCTCTTCAAGGTTAATGCCTGGTATGATAAGTAAGCCTTCACAAAGGAGTATTTAGAAAGCTGCAGAGAGTTAACAATAGGAACGTTATATGAAAATAAGACATTACTTATGTGCTTATGAATTTGTAAGATAGTGTTTTTCTGTCTTCCATCCTTCAATATTTCATCATAAGCAGTAGACCTGCTGTCATAAGTGATTCAGACTTCATGAAATCTGGAGTAACACAATAAAATAGAACGCAAAGAAGAATGAGGGGAAGAGGGTTTTAGATATTTTCACATTTACTTTTAAGCTGATAAAACAATCTTTTCTCACAATTTAGATATATGCTTCATAGATTTTCTCACAGTTCATAAAAATTTAGGAATTGTTGAAAATGTCTAATGGTTTCCCTTCAAAACATAGTGACCTTGCAGGTGTTTTTCTGTGATGTTTCTTCTAATCTCTTCCAATATAATGGTAAAATAAAATCAATTATTTTCCAAGATGACTCCTTCTGAGACTTAGTATACCCTTTACTAATTGCTTGGGTACAATAAGTGTAAACAAAATATTCAGTTTTGCTACCGATTTAATAACTCATTCATCTTTTATTTGTAATTGAGACAATTATTTCTCTCATTTGCCTTGACATAGCAGAAAATGGCAAAATATAATTTCTCTTAGCAGTGGCTAATATTTTGGAGTCATTAGACTAATGAAAAGGAAGCATCTAATTTAATGGAATTACTATGCAAATTAGAGTGATCTGTGCTGCAAAATATTACTGAGGGTAAAAATTGCACATGAAATTTGGTAGAATATGTAAAGAAAGTACCTTCTTACTTAAAAATAAATATATGATTAAGCATTATTCTTTTATATCCATTATATTTCAGTTACTTATCTAATGTCAATATAATTATACATATGATACTCCAAATTATGAGAATGTTATTGAAAGTGTTCTGATTGTTTTCCTATTTTATTATTTATTTCCTTTATCTGAGGTAACAACTCTTTAGAGGAAAAGTTTCAATTATTTTTCTTTTTTAAAAAGTCTTTGGTTGAATTTATTGCAAACACAGATAATATTGCCTTGTTGAGCATCCTTTCGAACTGAGAGTTGTTTTGGATTCTTAAGTTTAAAAAAAAATGGGTAAATGAAAGCAGAGGGAAAGGAGTAAGTTGTAAATACAGTAAATATGTACATATAGAGGAAGTGAGATGAGAATGATACAGTCTTTTAGGGAGCAGAGAGCATGGCTGTGATGGTAGGTATAGGAGGCAGTGTAGGATTTTGGATGCTCCTTATTATCCACAGAATGTCACTGAATAAGAAGTTTCACATGAAGTGATTTTACCAGAAGAATAGATTCTGGCATATGCCAGTACGATTAAGTATCCTATTCATCTCTGTCAGTCACAGCCCTTCAAAGATTGAATTCAAAGAATTGCTTTTTATAAGCGGGAGGACAAGAGGAAACATTTGAAAGAACAGGTGATTAATGACATCATTACAGAGTCCTGTGACTATTATGCAAAACCCAAGACATTTGTGCAGAAAAGCTGGAAGTAACTTGAAAGTCCATGGATTGCCTCATTTTGAATCATTGATCTAAAATGCATGAATGTAACAGGCCAATGATAAATGTGAAGAGCTGGCTGTATAGGAGGTGGTAATCAGAACTGGTTTTTATACACATTTGACCAGAACTGCAAACAAGGTAATATCATTTCTCTTGCCTAAGGTATGGTATTTTAGGATTGTAGCCAACAATCAAGATGTTCATCTTGGTGGAGAATGTGCCTTTGGTGTGATGAAACAATTTTTGTTAATTTTTATTGAACATTTCATAACATGTTTTGATCTAATCCACACCCTATTCTATACCCTCCAATTCATCTCCTACCACTTTTACTTCCAACTTTATGTGCATTCTTCATCTTGCTTTAGAAGCTAAAGGAGACATTATTTATCAAGAGATTCTGTATTGTCAAAAGGAGACTGGAATGGAAAAAAAAAAGAGGTTAGTGGCTCAAACAGAAAGCACCAACAAAGAACTGAAGCTTTTATGTCACACTGGGTAATAATGTTTGGGAGTCATTTGCACAGTACAGAGTTTCAATTCATGTTCTATCCATTACATGTAGTTCTTTATACAACTTCATATATTGCATGTATCATAAGCATCTTAAATAGGTACTCAAGAGGTGTGCATCTTAGACATCTGCAGATATTCTGGGATCACAGCACCACTGGTTCTACCATTTATGAACCTCAACTTGGGGATTTCCAGCCTTCCTCTTTGCCAGTGAGTTGTTGTATCCAGCACACTATTGTGTAGCATCTGTAAGGCCTTCCAGGCCTTACTACCTATCCCATCCTTCTACCTTAACTCCCATCTGAGAGTAGTTTCCTAATAGTTTGGGGAGCTGAAAGATAATCATCTATCTCCTTTTAACTATTTCATGCTGCTGAGCAGTATACTCTCTGCCTGGGCGGGACCACAAAACTATCTCCCAGTTTATGCATCAGCTGGAAAGAAAGACTATCCTTGTGGTAGAAATGGCTGAAAGAGTCAGCATTACAAAATTAATCTGGAATTATATTGTAAATGACACAAAAATAGAATATGTATTAAGTATTAGACAGGTTTCCCCCAGAGCTATTAGCACTTCTAGGACCCTCAGGTTTTGCAATACAGATGCCTTAGCATTAATGGCTTAAAGACATGCAAAGCAGGTAAGCCTGAGCCTTGAATATTTATATTAGCAGAGAAAGAAAACCATTAGTAAGACAAGAATAGTCTACTGATGGAGTGAGACTGGACCTGGGGGAAATTCCACTGAAATATGAACATTGGAAACACAAGAAAATGGTTGGTATTTGCAGAATGCTGGTACTGTAAGAAGTACAATCTAGTACAAATCCCACTAAACTTCATAGTTGACAGGTGTAGAGAAAAATCAGGAAGCCCATGTGGTGGGAACAGAGGAAGACTGGGTAAGAGTAGTAACACTGAGTATAGTAGGATTCATTTGTTATATTTAACATTGCTTACACATCATTTTTCTTTCATGGAAAAAAAATCACCTTTAATTTATATATTTTTAATTTTAAGACGTAAAACGGTTATTAGGCTATGACTATTTCAATATTCAAAGACTGCTCTGATTATGATAAGATGTGTTTAACACTTAAATGTCTGGAAATGCTCCTTAAATGGGTTTTAAGAAATATCAACACTTCACAACATTCTAATCTTTGCATAATTTTAGAGAAACTTTTATGGTTTTCTTTGTAACAACCTTTTCTAGAAGGTCAGTAATTTTTTTTCTCATAATTTAGTTTATTAACTTTAAGTAGCACTGATATAGTTACTGATGGAAACACCAAATCTTTTGAGTGTAGAGAGGAATAGAAGGGCTGTCTTAAAGGAAAGGAATATTATTATGAATGTCAGGATAAGGATAGTTGAATTTAATCAGAAGAACTCATTTTAAATATGATTTACAAACATGAGAAACTACTCATACCATTTGGCTAAATATTTGTAGTATGCACTTTTGAAAATAAATAACTATCAATATACTTGGTATAAGCCAAAATGCATATAAACTAAATTAAATTCAGATTTATAACCAAATAAAACTAACTGTGAAGTAAGACAAAATCAAACATGCTCATCACAAGCTATCAGAAGATCTTTGTTAAAACTAAAAACTATCCGACTGATAGCAGTTTGTTCTCTATGATTTTACTTTAAGATTTCATATAAAAGGATACTCTATTTCATTATTTCTATCACTGTCTCTACCCCAATCCGATCTTTCCATATCCCCTCTCCCAAATTCATGATCTATTTTTCTATAGTCAATTACAAACACACACACACACACACACACACACACACACACACACAATACTTTGTCCAATTTGTCCTAATTTGCATGTATTTAGAACTGATGACATAGGATTAGAAAATTATTGATCAACCTGAAAGCAGAAACCAAACAAACACAAAAAATAGCCCCCACAATCACCCCAAATGGTTCTTCTCCCTCAGCATCCTGCCTGTAGCACTTTCACCTAGAAGTGAGGCCCTTTGAAATTTTCCTCCATCTATTCTGTCATATGGACTGGACTGGTCCTTGAAGTTTTTATTGAAAGTTCATAAGAACAACATCTGTGTCCTGTCCAACAGATATTATCACAGTCTTCCCAATCCACAGACTCTTCTTATCCCTATGCGTTCCTCTCCATTGCTTCCAAGTCTTAGTTGTAGAGACAGCCCTATATACCTGTAATCCCAAGAACCATAATAATTCCAGGACTGGCATAATAGATCCATATGCTATGATAGTGGCACTTAAATCTTATGTACAAACAACAGATGTCTAGTAAGAACTAAACCCTGCTCAGTTGAAGGGAACCCATACCTAGCACTATAGTCCTACCCCAAAACCAATGAATCGAGAGGTTCTAATCTATAAAAGAAAAACTTGTACTTTAGTAATATGCCTGTCTAAATAAACATCCTCATAACCAAACATACAAAAACTCTCATATCTCATCAGAGAGATTTTTTGAAGCCAAGACTAGAGAAGAGAACCACAGATGGCCAAAATATGCATTTACTTTCTTGATTAATCTCTGCTATGGAATCCTCTTTGGAAGATACTGTTCAAAGCTAATAAAGAGATGAGTGTGGCATTAACCTGTAACCTAGTACCTGGGAAGTATAAACAAATGGGTCAGAAGTTAAAGGTCAGCTATGCAGACATGGTGAGTTTGAGAGTTCAAGGATAGCCTAGACTGCGTGAAATGCTTTCTTTTATTTTTATTTTTATTTTTTATTTTTTGGTTTTTCGATAAAGGGTTTCTCTCAATAGCCCTGGCTGTCTTGGAACTCACTCTGTAGACCAGGCTGGCCTTGAACTCAGAACTCCACCTGCCTCTGCCTCCCAAGTGCTGGGATTAAAGGTGTGCACCGCCACTGCCTGGCAAAACTCTTTCTTAAAAAGAAAAAAAAAAGCATAATGGAAAACTGAAGACACTGTTCTTCCTAGCAGTGACAATGCTTCATGATAACTGAGACAGTGATATGCATTTACCTTCTGGCAAATAAGAAACTATATTTTACTTGTCAAGTTTAAATTATAAGCAGCAGTGCAACACATTAAATCAGTGTACCAGTTAGTTTTTTTACTCTCAGCTTGATACAGACTAGAATTGGCAGTGAAGAAGAGACTGCAGCTGAAGAATTGACTTGGTCTATGGATATCATGCCTGTGGGGCATTTGGTTGCTAATTGATATAAGTGGGACAACCACACTGGGGGTGGTGACATTTTAGGCAGATGAGCTAAGACTGTAGAAAAAAATGTAGTTAAGCATGCCTCAGGAAACAAGAAGTATTCTTCCATGGTTTCTTCTTCAAATTTATCTTGATTTCCTTCCCTGACTTCTTGCAATAATAGATTGTGACCTAGAAGAATAAGCCAAAATAATAATGAATAAATAAATAAGTAGGTAAATATTCTTTCCTCCTCAAATTCCTTTTGGCCATGCTATTTATTACAGCAACAGAAAGGAAACTAGAATGCCCAGTGTCTGTTTCATCATATAATCATTGCGTATATCTAAAGTGAATACATTCCAGAAATCATAAAACAATAGCAGCCATATCCCTTTCCTGTTGCAAATATATATGATAACCTTACAAGGGTATTCTAAAAAGATGTTTTATAGTGTGAATAGTATTGTTTTGTTATTTACAACTGCCTTATTGAAATCAGATCTCTTAAGAATACTATTAATTATTGCCTTAACAAAAAAATTATATTCCTACTCTATAGAACTATAAATCTCTACAGATCTGGTATAAATTTGCATTTACTATATCCTAATATTGCAATTAAATTGAGTCACAGGTTCCTTGAAAGATACATTTAATTTAGTTCACCTGTACATTGTATAATCTAATAACTTGTCTTAGTAATTACGATAGATTTTTCATTAGCTATGTAACCACTATAGAGATGTGCATGTGAACAGCATACATGGAATCATACATACATCATAGCACAATACTCAAAAATAACAAAACTGTTGGTTCTCCAAAACTAGTTTACCATCTTATTAAATTGGAATGTAATTGATTTGAATATAGATAATATGAAAACTAGGGGAAAACTCATTTGAATTAATGAGTTATTTTATTCCTTTTGTAAAAAAATCTCAAGATTTATCAAGAAGTCTAATTTTGGGAGAAAACTAGGAGATAAACCTCCCCCTATTTTAATGTGTATCATCTATCTATCTATCTATCTATCTATCTATCTATCTATCTATCTATCCCTATCTTTCTATCATCTATCATCTCTTCATATTTTTTAACTTCTTTTTATCTTCTTTTTTACCTCATTTTTACTTCTTTCTGAAGGACATATTTGGACTATGCTCAGAGTCTAGAGCTATGTGCAGGCTTAGCCAACTTTGTTAAGTTTCAGTAAGTCAGGCATTTTCTTCTTAGTTCTTAGTCTTCACTACGCCCTCCTGCTCTGGCATCTACTCAGAATGGATCAAGTCTTCTTTGTCTTACATTTTTCTGCTCAAGGCCTCTGAAACACTCTTCCAATATGAATATTCAGTATAGCAGAGCTATTATAGTTCAGGCACATTGACAATTCTTGTGTCCTTGTATCTTGACACAAATAATTTAGGATGTCTCTACATCTTTTGAACTTTGCCTATAACTTTTGTTGTCATAGTACCCTGTCTTATCTACATAGTAAGAAAATAATAGGATAGTTTAGAACAATCAATTAGTTTAGAAATAATTTTTATGTTCACTTTTTCATAGAGAGTTAAGACTGTTACATGAAAGGTAGTATAGAAAATGGTTCACGGTTTGTAGATAATAGATAGAATAAAAGGAGGGAAGGAAATATAAGAAAATAAGTAAGATTCTGTAAGAATGAGATTATAGACTTTGGATTTACAAAATAGGAATTTCCAAGTAACTGTTCCTAGAATCTTGGTCCAGAGAGAAATGAATATTAATGAAACAATAATAGATAAATGTATGTCCCTAAGTTAACAATATGAAAAAGATGATTTCCTACAACCTGTCCTACAATCTTCATAAAATATTGCAGAAGGTTATAGAAGGCCATTATGATAAATCCACAAAAATGTAACTAATATAGCCTTATTAACAATGAACCTACCTTTGTTTTTATTATTATAGCATCTTGTAAGGTAAATTTAACACATTCTTGTTAATTTTACTGAATACAAGTCAAAGACTTACTTAAAATAAATACTTAAAATACTAACCTATTATCATGCTTATTTACTAATGTTTTCTGCATATTTATCATTTTAAAGA
>JADRCC010578510.1:0-13735 GCA_019843855.1 Hylomyscus alleni
GATGGTTGTGAGCCACCATGTGGTTGCTGGGATTTGAACTCATGACCTCTGGAAGAGCAGTCAGTGCTCTTAACCACTGAGCCATCTCTCCAGCCCAAGGGCTGGACTCAATCTTATGGGCAAGGTATGGCCACAGATACTTTTGACATTAGGGGCTCCATGAAGCTCACTCTACCCAGCCCCTCTGTCGCTCTGGAATTCTCTCTAGGAGGAGCCCTGGGGGCTTCATCTTGCTGCTAATTCAGCTCCTCGCCTGGCCACACCCCATGCTCCCACCCACGTCTCCACGCTGTGAAAAAAAGAATGGGATTTCTACCTCTGAAATTCCTAAAAGATGCTGCTCCTTCTTTGAAAGCCAAAGGTCATAGTTAACACACTAAAAGTAGCTTGTTCATAGCCATATTTATTTCATACTTCATGCTCCATGGCTTATGAGGTATGATCCAGAAGCTACATGAGCAAATGGCAAAAACACAAATCACATAAAAATAGCTGAAACACTACCGTGACATTATGAAACTACCTCAAAACATCCTTAACTCTACCAACTTGCTAAAATCTGCTGCTTCAGAAGATAGCATTCAAAAGAAAGTATGCGTTCCATGATGCAAGGGGGGAAAAAAAAATCACAGTGCACATTTGGAATGGTTTTTTGGCTGCTAGCTGGAGGAGCGACTGCTCACATGGATATATACATTTTGTTTGTTTGTTTGTTTAAGAAATTAAGATAAGAAATGGAACTTTTTGTTTGTTTGTTTGTTTGTTTTGAGGAAGCATCTTCTGTCCCTTTAAAATATATTAGCCTGGAGAGAGCCATGAGGGAAATAGTAAAACCAGAGCACACACCCCTGACAAAGTAAGACAGGCTTATGGAGAACTGAAAACCAAACCGAACCAAACCAAAACCAAAGCAGATGCCAGAGGTCTCCCCACACACCTTCTTAGTCGGCAATTACAAGAAAGTATGGAGAAAGACAAGCAGAGAACAGGGGTGAGGAGGACGCACGGGCAAGGCGAGAGAGCGGCAGAGGACAGTGAATACTGTACCTGCTTGTTACTGTCAGTGGTACAGCACAGCTTCTTGAGGGAGACAAAGTGCCTAATTTTCCTAATAACACAAATAGTCAGTGGTTAGTAGGTCGGGAGGAGAAGATGCAACAGGTCAGCACACGGACAAGACAAGTCTCCTCCATGCTGAGCTCCAAGGGTCTTCCTCACGCAAATGTGATCGCAAGACCTGCATCCCTGTGGAAGCCTGGCTGCTGTGGACACACCATCCCCAGGAGCCTGCCATATTTTCAGCTTCCACCTGAAGTTTGATCCCTGGATATTTTCACCAGAGACTGACATGCCACCACAGAAAAGCTGGCTTTCACTCAATTGACACAATGACAGTCACTGCTTACATGAGAAGGAAAAGACTCATTCGGGAAAGTGATGAGATTTCATTGGTTGCTGTTTTTTTTTTAAACATCCTATGTTGGGCACTGTGGTTCATCATAAGGACGGCATTTGTTGTTTTTGTTGTTTGTTTGCTTTTTTTTGTTTGTTTGTTTCTTTGTTTTGGTTAGAGGAAAAAGTGCTCTGATTTAAAAGTCATAAACAGAATCTAGGAACTTAGCCCGTGGTCTTGCTCATTATCACAAGGAAACTAGGGGAAAAAAGACACACGGCCCTGTGCAAGTAAGCTCAAGGTGGATCCTCTCGTGAGGGTAGAACTCTGACTTACACTATGGAAGCCTGGCTACCCAGAAGCCTCTGGGGCACCCCTTTCTAATCTCTGTTTCTTTCTTCTTCCTGGTTCACTTTACCCTGGAGGATTCTCTGAAGAGAACATGGGAAAATACTGATGGATCTTGTAATATGAACATCACCCGAGTGAGAAAGAGTAAAATGTCCCTATTTTTAATCTGAATTGCCTCTGAGAGCTCGCTGCCTACAATTAGGGAAAATCACACAAAATCACGTCTGGATAAAAGGACTGCTTTCCCTCATCTGTCAAATCAGGAAATTTTATCCTGATAGAAAGTACCAGGCAGTAGCATGTCTCCTCCACGTCAGCTACCCACTGATTCTAGTTTAACACCCAGAAAAGGCCTCAACTCCCCTTTCTTAAGCGTGACCATGAGGACACCGTGACTGGCTCGGGCACTGCCATCTTCCCGTTGCTCTCTGAAGGCCACTGTTGGGATGTCTGACCTGAGGCAGTGCCTGTCGGGAAAGCAGGCAGCTTCTCCCCACAGTGGACAACCTTGTTCAGGAGTCCATCAGAACCTGCAACTCTCAGAGGTCACCCAGAGAGGAGTCACAAAAGGAACACTAGGCCGGGGCCTCTCGGAAGGCTGGAGTACAGTTTTCAAGCTAGCCCACCAAGGAAAACTGGAGGGAAAACAACCTCCAGACAGATGGGTGACCTTACAGAATGGGCTGGCTTGGTAATCATGTGATGATCTGAAATGAACCCAGGTGGTCCTGAGAACCATGTGTGGGAGGGACTTTGTGGTTCCAGGTAACCACTATTTTATTTTCTTTGCCAATATGTCATATGTCATGTGTCCCTGGTAGGGTCGATCCACCAGGCAGTATTGACCTGCGTGCTGGCTACAAGGCCCATCAGTGAGATAAAGTTAGGGGTCCCATCCATCTGGTGCTCTGAGCCTTCCCTTACAAGGTGCTCTGCCCCTAGGTTTCTCTGGTCAGATGCCCTAGGCTCTTGTTCAATACCTTCTATGGTGGGCTGGTGCCTGTGGGACTCTCTGAGCCCTTGTATAAGCTCAGAGTCAAGAAGGCTGGTACCCTGTGGCCTGAGGGCAGAAGCCAGTAGGGCTAGTTGGAGAAGTACAACTTGAGTTATGGGGAACAACTGGGCCATGCATGACCCGGTAGAGAGTTAAGGACTAGGATTGATGTTCCATGAAATATCATGGATAGGAGACAGGGGTCAGGGCAGGGGGAGACCATGTCTGGAGATTGCTGCGGGCCACATAAGACAACAAGGCAAACCCTATTGTGTGTGTTGTCCTAAGGCTTGCAAGGGTATTGTAGTATGCCAGACAATGCCCGCAGAGGGGGGCCTGAGTTCTTATCTGCAGCAGAAAGAGTGAAAGAGTTTGCTCTCACCCTCCTTGGCCAATCACTGGGGTGATCTTCACGTGCTGTTGGATGCTGTCCCCGGATTTCCGTCTGGCATAGTAAACCCCCTGCCACTCCTACATGGACAAAGAGAGCTCTTGAGATCCTTCAGTCGAGAGCGCCGCTGCTCCCACACTGGGTCTTTGCAGGTTGAGTCAGAACTTCCCACAGACTTTTCGTTACATGTCACGAAACTGCTGTCCAGTTGTACCCACTCCAGTGCTATCATGGTCACACATGGACATGTAAGAGCATCAGGTGAGCATGTCCACTACCAAGCTCTTTGCCATGATTGAATGCTACGATACCTGGCACCCACCAGCTGGAGTTGTCAACACACCAGAGTCCAGCAGGCAGCCTCAACATGCTCACAACAACCAGTGGGCCTGATAGATAGCCTCATTCTTAACTTACAGATGGGTAAACTGAGTCTCAGTGAGTCCACCTACCTTACCCACACAGGGAAAACAGAGGATCTGTTTATAACTGTGTGGTTCTTCAATCCTTCCTGAGCTGTTTGAGCTTTCTGAGATTCTAGGGGCCCTCCACCCACGGCTTCTCTGGAGCCACTAGGTTCCCTTGTAGTTTCCTTATCTGAAATCAAGGGGGAGTGAGAGTCCTGCTGCCTCAGGACCATGGCCCTTGGACTGAAATAAAGAGGAAACGTCAGGGTGGGGAGCTTTCTCTACTGTTCCTGGAAGGGAGTGGATAACTGAGGTCCCTGTAGCCACATCCTGCTCTTCTACATGATATGGCTAAAGAAGAGTTTCCTTTGAGGGTTCCACATGTGCCTGGGTTATTTTTGGGGAAAAAAAATGGAGTAGTTTGTATAGTATTCCTGTTTCATGTTCAAATATAATAGTTCTGGTTTAAAATAATCCAGACTTATGCTATCCCTGCGAGTACTGCTCTCTCCAATGGAGACGATGTTTAACGACTACACAGTAGAGAAGAGAAGAAGAAGCAGGAGCTTTCAGAAGAAGCAAGAGGTTGCCCAGCTCTGAGGGAGGAGAGTGGCTGCCCACGGGATTCCTCTCTTGCCTCCACCGTGCCTTCATCTCCTCCAGAAGCAGCAGAAAGTATAGGAGTGGGGGCAGGAAGGGCTGGGGAAGAAGAGTTACCCAAATATCGAACAACAGCGAGTACGGAAGGACAGAAGGAAGACATTTAACTAAATAAACAGAGCCTACCAATCCACGAGGATACTAGGTCTTTCTAGGCCCACCTTTCAAATGCCAATAAACCAGAATAAAAAGATAAAACCCACAAAGCAGCTATCTGGGGTAGAACCCTGCTCAGAGATGCAATGTTACAGCATGGATAGGTCGGGGTATATTCATGCAAAGGAGCATGTGGCCTTCCACAAAACAATTAGCTCCTGTGGCATCCTGTTGGCATCAAAAATTAACCCATTTTTTGCAAAAACTGACGTTCTGTCACTGAATTATGATGTTACTAGTGAGTTCAATCTTAAGGATCAAAGATTAAAGTACTGAGGGGGGGCACTCAGGGAGGAGTGTGGGTGGGTTTCTTGGCTCCACCCACCTTTCCCTTCTTGATGCACGTGTTGATGGTGTCCAGGAGGTCTGCCCGGTTCTTGTCACTCTTAGGCAGGTCAGCGAGTTCCTTCCCCAGGAGCTCCCCTTTGTGGTAGCCCATCATCCTCTCAAAGGCAGGGTTGACATACTGTGAGCAGGAGGGGTTACAGATCAGTGGGCCCTACTGAGAGGCTGTGGGGATACAGGTATACAAAGGTTCCTATGACAACGCTCTGATGCAGGTGCTATGGTCTCCTCCTTCCTCATCTGGCAGGAGCGGTACCCTCACACATACCGCAGTTTAGACTTGACATCCTGGTCGTCTATGAGAATGCCAAGAAACCTCAGAACAAAGGAGCGGGAAGCCCTCAGCGAATAGCTCCAGCATCTGCAGGCCTCAGTCATTGTCTATCACCCCACGGAATAAGGGAACCCTTATAGGCATACATAAATAGGAAGAGGGCTGGGTTGTGGCTTGGTGTCACAGTACTTCTCCTGCACATGCAAGGCCATGAGCTGGATCCCAGTCCCTCTAAATAACAAATGAGCAAGGACACACTAGTTGACAGGCTTCAGGTTTGTTGGTGGCACTGTTCGAGGCAGCGTCTCTCCACTTTCCCATCTGTTAATCAATGCTACGCTTGGGAGCACTTTGACCTAATGTGAATAATTAATGCAGTTAGCCTATAGGCTTGGGCACACCCTTTCAGTGCTGGGTGCAGGGTAGGCAAGGACAGAGCATGCCCACGGTGCCCCTGGAGGTCGGCAGACTCAGAGAGTTCTTTGCAAACTTCTGCTCGGGTTTCTGGGATCCGGAGCTACTGCCTTATGTGGCCCCAGGCTTCAGTCCTCCTCCAGTTTCTTTTTAAAGATCACAGTCGTCACATGAGTAGCCCCGGAGCTGAGAGAATAAGTGGGGGCAGATGTGAGCATATTGCACCTGGGTCAACAGTGTCTTTGGGCAAAGTTCCCATTCATCTGCTGTCTCAGAAACGTTCTCACTAACTGTTCCCACTCTCCCCTTGGCTAGGGTGGGAGAATCAGGAAGTGGGTAATTCGGGAACGCTGGGGTGGGGGTGGGCGGGGGGGGCGATGATATTCCCTTGGGAGCAAAGCTTCTATGAGCACATCAGTCCTAGGAGCTAAAACTGGGGCTGAGTCTCTGGCTATCAGGAACTGTGGGAATGGCTGAAGAGGAGGGAGTCCTAGTGCCATCATGGCCACCAGATCCCTTACAGCGTAGCTCTTCCATGCCTAGCTCTTCCATGGGTCAGGCATTGCCACTCCTGGGCATGGCAGGAATGCATTCCACTATGGCCCAGGTGACTGCACATCTCCCTCTCTAGGCTTCCCCCCATCTTCTCTGTCTATTGAGAGAGCCTTTTTCACTTCTGCCCCACCGATTGCAATGTGCCGCCTCCTTCAGAAAGCCTTCTTTGACCTCTGTTCAGTCTCTGTTGCTACCACCCCTAAGGGCTTCCACGGACTTTTGTGAGGTGAATTCTAACGGATCACACAGAAATCAAAATTTGCCTTTCTCTGACAAATTCTCAGGCACAAAGGCTAGAGTTGTGTTTGGATACACACTACTTCAGTAAACACCCAGGGAGTACATGGGCACATTAAAATGTTTCCTCATCTGTTAACTGTCTTCATTGTCAGGCTGTGGGCTCCGCTTTCCCATCCTGTAAATCTGAGTTATAGTGATGGCTCTTTTCTATGCTGAGGATCCTGGCACCTCAGGATCCAGAGGCATAACAGAGATGACTAGAGCCAACGTACCAAACCCAACCCTTTTAGAACTACGGGCAGATGACTCCATTTCTCTGCACCCCTGTCTTTTCCATGTGCAACAACATTACCTGGCTCCCGGGGCTGTGTTAAGATCAATGGGAACAAAATGCTAACCACACACCAGCACATGGGAAGCACATGCAAGTATTTCAGAGCAGATGCAAGTAGATGGTGCAAGTGGCTGGAGGCACAGCGGCAGCAGGGACAGGTGGGCTGATAGACAAGAAGCTGTTCCTATAGTTTAAAGTGCATCAACGTGTGCACACAGACACATAGCTGTCTATTCAAGTACCCCATGATGGGCTGCCGATGGAATCAATAGCATATGTGAAATACCTTGTCCTCGAGATGTCCTCCTGAAACCCAGATGAGGGTCATCGGAGTGTCCCCTGCACACTACATCCTCAACCTCACTTCCCCGTCCTTCCTTTCCCTGGTACAACATATTTTAGCATCCAGGTTTCCCTTTCAGCATAGCGACTCCCCCTCTGTGGACACCAACAGTCCTCACATTCATTTCTTTCTGTGCATGGGAGAGATTGGTGTGTGTGTGTGTGTGTGTGTGTGTGTGTGTGTGTGTGTGTGTTATGTGTGGTGTTGATGTCAGGTAACACATTCCCACATTACTTGTCCCAGGGATTTAGGTTTGCTAACCACCAAGTATGGCCATGGGGTAAAGGACTGGGTTCCTGTTCAATATGGAGAAAGAGTAAGAGGTTAGGGCTGCTACTCATCAGTTCTGGATCACGACCCAGCTTCCCACTGTGAAGTAGATAGACGAAAAGCCAATGGCCTCAGGAGCGGAACTGAAGGGCTACATCTGCTCGTGAGCACGGGCCTTGTGTCCAGCTTTCTGGGTGGTTTAGGATACTGAGCAGTGGGCAGGAAGGACAGACATAGTGAACAATGTATGAAAGGAAGCTTTCAGTTCCATATCAAGAGTTGGTTAAGCATATTCGGAAATATAGCCCCAAATGAAGCCATGCAGGAAGGCTTTGGAGTCAGAAATATTGTGAAGTAGTTTGATTTCGGTGCCTTTCCTTGTGCAAATTCCTCACTTTGCTAAGTCTTGTTTCCTCATCTACCTACCTTTCAAGGGCATTGAACTGAGCTGAGACAACCTAATGAAAGAGCTTGTGATAGGAACAAGGTGTGGTGAGCCCATGATACTTTTTCATATGGACCAGAAACAAGGGATATCTGTGTGCACACCAAGGACATCAGAGGGCTTAAAAGGAGGCTGGTGTCACGGGGACCGTGGTGCGCTGGTCATTTCGTGTCCTGCCCCACTGATAAGAGCAGATGATCCTCAATGACCCTGCACACCAGCTGCGGCGAAGCCAGTGCCATTCTGGGGCCCAGGTACATTTCAAAGTACTCTTTGAGGCAGGTGAAAGATTCTCTAGATATGCATTTCTCTAGAAATATGGCGCTGGTCTTAAAGAGCTTTATATTAGAATACCAACTGCAAGTTAACGACATCCTATGGCCACCTACGAGCTTGTTCAACAATTCTGTATAAACACTGTCTTTACAGATGGCCTAAATTCCTACCCACCTCTACCCAAGAAGTAACAAATTCTGATCTGAATTAATAAGTTTAACCTATTGGGGCTAGAGAGGCAGTGGTGAAGAGTCCTGGCTGCTTTTCTAGAGGATCTGGGCTCAGTTCCCAGCATCTATATTGTGTGGCTCACAACTGCCCATAACAGCAGCTCTAGGGTATCATACACCCTCTCCTAGCTTCTACAGGCACCAATATACATGTGCACACACATACAGTTTAAAAACGATAAACCATAATAAAACTTTTATTCTCTTTTGAATAACTAATTCTTAAGTTTACCAGTCATCTTCTTACATACTGATTTTCCTTCAAGGAAATATGCAAATATGAGAAAAATTATAGGAGAGTATTTGAGATAAAGAGGTGGGTGGAACCTGAAAGGCTCTTTGTCAGTGTTAGTGATGCGAAGTGCTTCTTCCCATACCTGAATCACATGGTCATCACTTGTTATTTCTATGGCTTCATGACAGTGGTCTAACGCTGTAAACACTGAATTACAGGCCCTGAAAGATGTACAAGATTTGTGTTAGTTCTATACAAACATTGTTTGAACTTTGTTAATTCATCAACATAGACAGATCCCAGAGTCATGGAGAGTATGTATTCGTTATTGCTATGATCTGACTGTCGGTACCCCCTTGTTTTAATATTTCAATGTGCAATTTTGTAGTATGGCCATGGTCATGGTCATAGTTGTAGTCATTGTCATGGTCATGGTCACAGTTACAGTCATGGTCACGGTCATGGTCATAGTCTTAGAGAAGGTCAAGTTCCCATCAATTAGGAGAACCCAGCATGACCCAAACTGACCATGAGATATTCTGGCCTTTTGCAACATGCACAGAAACATTTGTTTTCCTTTTCCTAGATTTGCAATATCACTTAGCCTATAACCACACTCACTGGCATGAAGACAGAAAGGGGTAGCAGGTAGACCCTGCCCATCATCCAGTTCTTTGCACCTATATAGCTTTCCATACAGCTAGCTCCTTTCTTGCTGACCTCCTCTGTATATCTGAGGAATCTGAGAAGAGTCCGATTGTGGTTTTGATTTAAACTAATTTCCCAACAGAAAGCAACTCCAAATACATTAAGTTCTGACCTAGCCAACACAGCAATGGCATGACTGAAACCCTGCTATGGAAAGATTCGGAGGGAAGGCTTTCTTACACGGTGCAAATAGAGAAATAAAAAGAAAGGAACATGTTGGCTTATGGAATGGATATTTCTTCTTGTGGGGCAGATCCTTCGCTGTTATTTTTTTTCCACCTAAGAGGGATTGCAATTTGCTGTCATTTTGACCCATTTGTGAGGAAACCCGCAGAGCACCAGGTAAAGCTGGACTGTATTTTTCGAGCTGCAGGACCCCGGGCTGCTTCTGGCCTTTGCTTGTCCTTGTTTGCCCATCTAGAGAATGATCATAAGAATATATGTTCCATGGACATTTGCGATGGTCAGGGCAATGGATGGCATATGCAGGCATTTCTCAAAGTGCTTGGGACCACCCATGGAAGAATCCAGGCTGTGGTAGGTGATAATACTTGTAAGGTCACAGGGTCTTGGTGCTTTGTTCTCTAAGGCTTGTGAAAGCCTTTAGTGAAAAGAAAAACTCATCACAAGTTATCTTCTTCCTCGAGTCTGTTGCAGCGCCAGCAGGCTAACCAGCCTACAGGCGGGGAGGACCTCAGCTTGCTGCAGGATGATGCTCGTTCCTATGACTGCAGACATGAGGCTGTCTGCATACAGGTAAGAAAGCATTCCTGTTCTGCTCAGCAGGGCAGAGAACCCCGACTAGCTCGATGCCACTGACAGTCCTGAGCCCTTCAGGCCATTTCTCCATCCAATTCGCCCCCACCCCACTAATTTGTTCTAACTGTCTAACCACCATTATCGTGTGTAAACGTGTTCTATCAAGTCAGCAAAACACGACAAAGGATGTTAAGACTGTTATCGCCACCATCGCTGCACTTGCTTGAGAGGCCAGCCAGGTTTATCAAAAGCACTTTCCAGACACCTGGTCTGGCCTGCACTGAGCTCCACAGGAGAGCAGTTCCGGGTGCTCAGGGTGGGGACATAAATGCCACGTAGGCTGGTTCGTCAGCTTTGAGAGCTGGGTAACCAAGTTCTGCTGAACGCATTTTTGTCAGACTCTTCTCTGGTGCATGGTTTTCTGTAAGATAACCCGAACATCTCAACTAAACCAGGGCAAACTGGTGTTTCAGACATAATCACTGTGTCTGTGCATAAGCTGGTTCTTAAATAAGTCCTAGAGCTATAGACCATCATGCTCACAATCATCCATAAAACCTAAACTCTTCCGAGAGAATGCCCCAAAAGACAGAATAAGTCTCTACGCATTGAGATGAAGGAACATCGGTAGGGACAGGAACGACACGGCATTGCCCCTCCTGTCCCTACCATGCCTCGCGTGATCGGCTGTGATGATTATTTTGGGGGTTGATGACTCTATTTAAAAAAACCAGCAGCAAACTGGGGCAATCAATTTGAGTCAAGTTCCTAGAACCAGGGAACCTAATCGTGTGTATTAATTATTCATACTTCTCAGGCAGAAAAACACTGTGGCCTTGTTAATTTTTGTTCTTGGAAACTATGACTTGCATCTCAGACGTCCTTATTTTTTTAATCCTTAAGGGTAGAGGTTAGAAAACTTCAAGGAAAAAAGAAATGAGAGAGAGAGAAAGACAGAGAGAGAGAGAGAGAGAGAGAGAGAGAGAGAGAGAGGAGTGTAATCATTTATTCTGTTACTGCCAAAGGGTTTCAAAGATTCAGATGGAAGAGGTGACTGCTGCGGGGTTCAGACCAAGTCCCTAAGCAGCACCGTGGGGGCACAGTGCACAGTGCAAACGCTGGGTGCCTGGCCGTGATCTAGCCCTACAACCAGCACGGCAGGCAGTCGGGATCACAAGAAAAGCATTCCTGGCTCTCAATGTCTTCTTGTCAGTGGTGGCCGGGATCAACATGTGCTGATCTGTATATCTTAGGAAGGTACTTCATCTGGGTTCTACCCAAACAGAACACACCCGCGCATACACCTTATCCACATGCATATACACACATGCACATGCGCAGGCATGCACACATGCACAGACACGCCTCACCTTAAAATAAGGATGGGGCTGAGCAAAGCAATGGCTTTTAAGGAGGATTCTGAGCATCTAATCAGAGTCTCAGAATTAGCCAGGGAGACCAAAGAGCAGGCAAGGGGACTCATGGGATTGCTACTCAGTAGAATCCTGGGTGGTGGCAAGAATGAGAAGAGATTTATTTGTCTTGTAAAGTATATACATGGTAGTCACCATTCACAAAGCCCTGGCCTGAAGGGTCCACCTTTAACACTGGCAGCATCCCACAGTACAGACTGTGTCCTGGAAGAATGACAGTCATGCGACATATTTAGCTGCAGCTGGGGGCGGAATTGTAGGGGAAAGTATTACATAATTAGACTATAATTATTCTGGCATTGTATAATAAAGAGCTCATTTCCCAGTCTTTAACAAATGACATAGCTCTTGCCTGCCTTGGGGTACAGGTAGATACTCTATATGTCTTTGAACACCCTAAGGAACTGGAGCAAGGTCACTGTCCAAATCATTCTCCTCTGTATGATGGGTCCAAATTTTGTAGGCCCAGAGAGATTCAAGTAATATGCATGTACTCCCAACCCCCAAAAGGGTGTGAACTCAAGAAAGCTGAGGGAAGGGCTGAAAACTGTCATATCAGCAGGTAGAAAAGCAAAGAGCATCCATGTGTGAGGCAAGCCCTACTTTCTGGGTCAGTGCTTCCTGGGTCAGTGCTTCCTGGGTCAGTGCTTCCTGGGTCACTGCTTCCTAGGTCACTGCTTCCTAGGTCACTGCTTCCTGGGTCACTGCTTCCTAGGTCACTGCTTCCTAGGTCACTGCTTCCTGGGTCAGTGCTTCCTAGGTCAGTGCTTCCTGGGTCAGTGCTTCCTGGGTCAGTGCTTCCTGGGTCACTGCTTCCTAGGTCAATGCTTCCTAGGTCAGTGTTTTCTGGGTCACTGCTTCCTGGGTCACACTGCTTCCTGAGTCACTGCTTCCTGGGTCACTGCTTCCTGGATCACTGCTTCCTGGATCACTGCTTCCTAGGTCAGTGTTTCCTGGTCAAGTTCATCGACTAGTTTTGCACTGATTTACGTGAAGAGCCTGAGCATTCCATCATGAGCCCAGCAATGGGTTCCAATCAGTTCCTGGCAGGGAGAGGATACAAAGCGGTAGTGCTTACAGTGCTGGGAGATGAGAAACTTTCAGCTACACCGTGATGAGACCATTCGAGCTTCCATACCATGAACTGTGTGGGTCTCAGCAGCACAGGGACCTATAGACAGGGCTGGCACGGGTATTCGTTTCGGATTACCAGGCAGGCCTGCACCCTGCTTGCCATGGTCAAGGTGCCCTAAATCTCCCTGAGGGGAGCCCCAGTGCTGGAATCTGTGTGGAATCTGAATCAGGATACAATCTAGCAGGGGCCATCACATGTTCTGTGGCCTAAGAATACTGAGCACTGATTATTTAAAATAGCCTGAGGGGTTCCTGGTCACAGCGATAAAGTGCCAGGTCCGCTGCTTTTATTGTAAGAAATAAAGGATCAGACCACAACAGAATCTCTCTTTTCTCTTTTTTTATTTATTGCAAGAGCATCAAAAATCAAAGTACTAAGCTACTTTACTCTCAATTAAAATCAACAGAGGCTCCTAAGAAATACATATACCTAATGTACATTGTTAAAAAGAACAAATTACAGGAGCAAAGAGTAGGTGGTGCTTTTAGAAAATTTGTATAAAGTTATCTGAAGCAAACATACAGATAAAAAAAAAGCAAAGAATTTACCTTGTTTAAGCATTCCAAATGTCTTTGGTGCTTGCTATTTCTTAAGGTCTTGAACTAACAAAATCCCTCAAATATTAGAATCTCTACTGGTCTGGCATACTTTTATCTTTAAAAAATACTTATTTCTTTATTATTACTTTGTGGCATGTGTGTTTGTTTGTGTGTGTGTGTGTGTGTGTGTGTGTGTGTTATGCACACTCATGGGGTAACACACATGAATGTCAGGACAACTTATTGGAGTCATTTGTTTCTGCCCTCATTGGGGGCCCAAGAGATTAAACTCAGCTCGGGGGCAACATCAACATTCTTATTTAAGAACACATACACAAACAAAAGACAAAAGTCACCACACTTCCATCTAAGAGAGTGACTACTTATATTTCCTACGCCACTGTAATCCCCCAAAGCAACCAGCCAGACTCGGGTAACCTGTTTCTGTGGGTCTATGTCAATCATTCTGTTTCCTAGGGACGGAAGAAAATTAGCTTTTAAACTACTCTGTCATATTTGGATATATAATAAGTAATGACGGTTAAAAGTATAATTATGGTAGGGAGATCCTCTCTTGGTCTTTGTGCCAGGTATGAGGCATGGCAAGGTACCTCTTAGTTGGCGAGAGAGAAAAGCCATGTGAGGACTTCCCTGAAGGGTGCCAGGAAGCTCTTAGAAACTGATCTTTCCAGAGGGCCAAAGGTATGGAGAGGCCTCCGGCAGCTCATGTTCTCTGGCTTGTAGAGGCCAGGTTGAAGAAATCATGTGTTTAAGAGCAAGCCAGAGCAGAGTCTGAGCTGATCTAGGCAGGTGCTAAGACCCTGATATTCCAAGAGAACCTTTAAGAA
>JADRCC010578513.1:3440-16874 GCA_019843855.1 Hylomyscus alleni
GAGAGAGAGAGAGAGAGAGAGAGAGAGAGAAAGAGAGGGGGGAGGGAAACAGAGAAACAGAGAGACAGAGAAAGAGACATAGAGGCAGACATAAAAGTGACATAGAAAGTGACAGAGACAGAATCAGATACAGAAACACACATAGAGAGGCAGAGACAGAGAGACACAGAAAGAAACACAGAGAAACAGAGAGACTGAGAGAGAAAATATCTGAGAGAGAGGTAGAACCAAAGAAGAAGACAACCAGATTCAGAGAGAGTGAGAGATTAAGAGAGCAAACAAGAGAACAAAAGAGAGAGAAGGAGGGAGGGAGGAAGGGAGGGAGGGAGAGAGGGAGGGAGGGAGGGAATGAGATACAAGGAGACAGACAGATACACCCGGAGAAAGAGACAAAGAGAGAAGGCGTTGAAGCTTCAAAGGCCCCCACCAATGACATACTTCCTTTGGAAATGCCATATCTCCTTAACTTATTGAAACAGAGCCACCAACTGGAAGCAAGGATTCAAACATCTGAGCCTAAGCAGACAGTCTCATTGATGCCCAGATACCATTTTATCTCTCAGTCCACACTATCTTCAGCAGCACCTATGGCCCATCACAATGTAAGGCAAACCCTTTCTGTCAGCTAAGTCAACTTCTCTGCAACCTAGCTGTTGAGTAGATACATGCTGAGGTTGAAGAATGTGCTTAATACCAAAGCCCTAAGAACAAGATTGTCTGGGGAGAATAATTCTAACTAAAGAATGATAATTTTATGTTAATCTAAAAAAATCTAGATTTTAGATTTCACATATACATCCCCTACTTTAAAAATATATATATAAAGAAAGAAAAAAAAACTTCCTCTAGTACCAAGGCCCTAGACTAGAAATTATCAATAATTATTAAAATAAACAGTAATTTGCAGGACTCTGTAAAAGCTGAGAGACAAAATATAAGAAGAAATAAAGATAAAATATGTCACAGGGGTTTGTTTTTGTTTTTTGTTTTTGTTTTTTTGGTTTTTTTTTGGTTTTTTTTGTTTTTTTTATTTGTTTTTTTGTATTTTTACATTCTCAGATTGTCAAGTGGTATTTTCGGATACATACTTCATGAATTTTCTTTAAATAATTAAGGTAAAGGCTGAGTTGAAAACCACTGAACCAATGTGGTTTCGTAGAGAAACCCCTAGAGTCTATATCATTTCCTTGTTTGTTTGTTTAATTCTTTATCATTTGCAAAGGAAAGCTCGCCTTAATATTTTGTATCAAAAATAAGTTAGTAATACCACAGTTTCCATCACAGTAATGAATGTTTGGTGTATGTCATTAAGTATTCATACACCCATCTTCTTTACTAGTTACTAACGTCTTTGAAAATACATACACATAACTTTATCTTTAGCGACTGGCATATCATCAGTTGCATAATGTTCCAATTATCTATTACTGCATGACAAAATGTCCCCAAATTTAGTAACTTAGAATACAGATCTCATTTCTCATAATTTTATGAGTTGATGGGCAGTCTCCTTCTGTTATGTACCATGGACTGGGCCAGGCCTTGGGAGTCCGAGAAGGCCTCATTCACAGATATGTCAGACAGTGTTGACTGTTGGCTGCGCATCTCAGTCCTCCACATGCTCTGTCTCCTGCCAGTAGTATAGACAGGCTTCCCTAGAGTAAGAAGGCTGCCTTCCAAGAGCAAGACACACAAGCTGCCAGGATTTTCAAAGGCTGGGCCCAGACCTGGCATAGTGTCACATTACTGTACTCTGTGCATAAGAAAAAGTCACCAAGTTAGAGCAGATCCAAGTGAGGGAAATTGAGTCCGTCCCCGGAAGGAATAAATGTCAAGCCACTTTCAGCAAGTGTGTGTGTGGGGGGGATTTTTTAGTATACTTGTCTTTAAAGCAATTTTTAGTTAGTTGCGTTCAATAAATGTTTTTGATTTTAATGAGGGAATGAGCAAAGGAATGCCCGTTGCCTGTATGAAAACCAAAATTATAAAAATATTGTAGAAAGAGCACATATGTATTTCCCCCTATATTTCTCCCCTATGGTTGCTTCTACCTCTATCTCATTCATTAAGAAGTTGTGAATAATGAACAAGCTCATTCCAGAAATGGAATAACTGTCATTCCAGACAGAGGGAATACTTTCTGCTAAGTTTTAAGTAATGAAATTGCATGATAGGTTTTCAGAACAGGGAGAGAATGACTAGATGCTGGTGAATGATATACACCAGAGACTTGTTGAGGAATTAATCTGAGCATGTGTTATGAGGAGTCTGATGGCCAAGTAAAAAGACTTGCATTGTTCTGTAGGCAATGATGGAGTTGTAATAAGACAACATGGTGAAAAACTTTCATGTTACTTTATTCATTTCTAAGTGTTGTCTTTATAAAACTCTGACTAGGACACCCACCAAGGGATCACCTTCAAAATGTATATTGAGATTAGTACAGGAAAGAATTACATCTAATTTCCTTCTAAATAATTATGTTTATATCCAAAGACCTGGGCTCCAGTGCTTCTCTCTCCATTGGTCAAAGAAACTTTTTTTTTAATGTATCAGACAACCATCAGTGGCAAGATATGTAAGTGATAAAGATATGTAAGTGATAAAGGTAAAGACTCCATGTTCAGCTGCCCTAAACATGCCATACATATTTACCCCTCTGTCACTTAAGGGTTAGGAAACATTGTAGAAGAAGAGCTCAAAACAATATAAGTGATAGAGGATGAGGAGGGGTTCTGTGAAATGCTATCTTCTGGAAATTACATAGCTATTGATCGTGGTCCTTGAAGAAAACCACACAAGCTCAAGCCAGCTAAAATGATGGCATAGATGGGAAAGCTGATCTCTAGTCCCCACTCAATACTAAGGAGCTATGACAGTGGATAATTGGGATAGATGGAGAATCACTATTGATGATGTAGTAACTGGTAGGATCCCACACTGCAGCAGATGGCTCAATACCCCTGCTACTATTGGCAACTCTTACTGGGCTTAGGTTATCACACTTAATATACATACAAAATTGGGTAGAATACTGGAGAAAGATGGAAGGTGAATATAGGAAATAATTGTAAAAATGATCATACTAGAGTGAAGCAAAAAATTAAGGGATTTTTACTTAATGAATGAGGTTGTTCATATAAGCCTGGTGATATGGAAAGCTAAGTGTGAGAGAGTTTGTTGACTCTTTGAGGAAACTCTTCTTGTTGAACTGTGATAGAGAGAAATCAATTCACATAAAGTTTGTCCAAATTATCTTTCATAAAGAAAAGTCTTTGTTGTTGAGATTATACAACTCATATACTTTGTCCTCAGAGACATACTCTAAAAAATATTTTCTTATTCTTTTACTTATATAATTAAATGTAAGCTGCCTTCATGAATTATTCTTACTATGTTATAAATATTTAACTTTTGTCATTTTGCTTGTTCACTTTATCTCTGTGAATTTTGGTCTACTCGAACTAAATACTTTGCTTATATATTTTACTCATATCTATTATGGCTAATTCAAAGAGAAGTACAGTGGTTTTATAATCTATTCATATTTAAGATTTCCATCCACAAATAAATTTCATGTGCATTGGCTCAAATGAAAAACAAATACAAAAGAAGAACAATAATTACCAAAAGCAAGTATCTGAGATAAATCCTCTGGGTATTAGAACCCCTTTTCTAAAAAAGTACTGTGGTTTGGGGGCTGGAGAGATGGCTCAGCACTTATTTCTTTTATAGAGAATCTGAGTCCTTGGTACCCAACATCCATGTGGCAGATCATAACCATCAGTCACTCCCAAAACAGGGCATTTCCCCACCATCTCCTGGCTTCTAAGGATACCAGACACATGTACAGTACACTTATAAAGTAAAAAGAAATATATTTTTATAGTATGTGTTTGAGTGTTCAAGGAACCTGTACATTTATCCTAATTTCAGGAAAATTATTTTTAATGCACAATAAAAGTGAGACCAGTGTGTGAAAGACAGACACAGAAAACATTTTCAGTATCAAGCTACTTCCAGTACCTTGACATATAGTTTCTTTGCTCACTGACCCTTGGCTAGCCAGTTTCCTATTTTTCAGAAATTGCTTGTTTAATGCTTTGAACCTGAACATGGCAAAGAAATACACATTTCCCCTTAAGTTTACCTGATCATTAAGGCCATTGACCAAGGCCAGATTCATAAAAGAAAGGCCCTTTTGAGAAATAGGAGGACCCAGAATCAAGCACCAGCAGTTAGGATTCTTCTCATGCATTTGGAGCATACTATTCTACAGATTAGAAATGATTTCACCAGGTGTGAGAGAAGAATATAAAATTGGCTCAGATTCTTTTTAGAGACCACTACTTCCCTAAATCAATAAAAAGATTGGTTTTAGAGGAGAGTGATGAGGAAGATAAAATAATGATTTCTTAAAATAATTCTCTCTTGTCAAAAATGAATGATTTGTAAATGAGACAGTTCTTGAGTCCCCTTAAGGATTTGAGGGATGAAGAAATTCAAGTGAATTTTTCCTATTATCATTCTTGTGTTTAATCCTCTTCCTCCTCTTGGCCCTTCAAGGAAGTCCTCTTTTCCATATAATATACCTTCAGTTGGTAGTATATTTTATTTTAATCACTGGGCTGGATTCAACATGCTTCTTAGTTCATTGTGTGTTCAGATGCCAATTCCCCCTGGAGATAATGCTAGGCAGCACTTTAATGTGATAATCCAAATAGAAACTAAATTCCTTTCAGCTTTTCTATTACTAAGAATACAGTTGACTAATAACTCATGATCACCTTGTCAAAGGTCAACTGATCTAATTGCTTGCAACTGTTGCAGAACAAGCTGCATGAGATAGTTTCACAGGCATTCTCTCTCCACTATCTGCCTGTAACTGAGTTTGCACAGTCCTGCTAACCCTACACTCCACTACCAACTGGAATGGTGCATTTTGATCCCCATTTTAAGGTGATGCTCTTTGATGTCAATGAGAATTGCTTCTTCATATTTCTGTGATTTTTTGTGTGGTTCGCCTAACGACCCTGACCGGCAGGGAGGAAAGACTAACACACCAGTTTCTTCCTTAAGTAATTTACTCAGGCCTTGAATGTAGGGGGATTGTTACATGGGTGAGGGAGAGAGAGAGAGAAAGCAAAAGCAAGCCCAAAGCCTCTTCGGGAGCAGGCTTATATACCCTGTATGCTGTAGTATGGTGCCATGTGTCATAATTAATTCTGATTGGCTGAGGCTAGATGAGACCACAAGTGGCCACACCCCCAGTCTGCCACATAAGGAGTTGTTTGTCCGTTAGACTTCTTAGGCTCTGTTAGGCTCTATCTTAAAGGGAGGCATGGCTCTCCACAATTTTTATTCCTATTCTGTTGAGTCATGACTTCATCACCCTGGTTTCAGACAAAGCAGAAATACTGATTCCTGCTTTAGGAAGAATAACTCAACATTCTTGCTTATTTTTCTGAAATCTGCCAGCTTGCAGAGAACTCCAGCTATCTTCTAGGTAGTTTGTTGATTTGTGTATGGTACCTCTATGACAATGAGTAATTTAAATTTAAGGACTGGTACTAACAAGTCTACTTTATTAACGAGCCTCAGTTGGTATTTTCCAAATGAGCCTTCAACAGCAACAGATTTGGCCAAGTCATTACTTTTCTATGTCACTTGTCTCTTACTGTAATAGAAGAGACATTGGGCCATCAGAGTGAGGTTGGTTACCATAACTGTTTTTAAACAACTGTGGTTTAACTTCTTGTTGATAAACTTTTAGACTTTCCATACTGCTCCTAATCTATGGTAAGAATGACTACATTGAATTCTTTTGCTTTGCCTAACAATCTCATAACAATTCTATGCAAGTAGGCAGTCCAGCACTGTGACTGAGGGAAAATGAGAACTTTATTTTTTATTCTTAACTCCAAATGAAGAGGAAGTAGAAAGGTAGAGAACAAGTTTTCTATTTTATTTATTTGTCAAATCTTTCATCCAGAGAATCCTTTTGCTTGCTTGAAATCTTTTATTTATGTCCAAAAGATAGAAAAGATAAAAACGATACTGCTGTAGAGAAAGCGAAGATGAAAAGGAGGTCTCACTTAACACGTTTTCTTCCACTGTGGGGCCTTGTGATACCCAGAGAACAGGTGGCTGACACACATCTTTAGTACCCGAGGGGAAGACCACCCTACAGGAACCAAGCCCGGGAGAATATGTGTCTACAAACATCTCCATGAACAAAGAGCATTTGAACTGTCTGCTTCATTTTTCTCACCCCCTGCTGGAGTCCACTAAACTCTTAAGGGCTTTTTGAGTTATAGAATCAAAGATAATGTTTTAAAAGTGGAAGATGACCCAATCTTTGAATCCCTAGGTTATCTCATCTCAACATCCTATTCTTTCATTTCCTACACAGTCTAAAATAGCACACCTGGCTCAGAGCTGAGAATCAATGAATGTTTAATGACTGAATGAGTGAATGAAAAGAGAAGTTTAAGTTGATAGCTGTCCTTAGAGCAGGAGAAGGACAGGAAGCAGCCATGTGCTGCATAACAAAGAATCTGATTCAGAAAGTTTCTCCATTGGCTTTTCAAAGCTTCAAAATCTGTGGCTGTAATTACCTTTTCCATCTTTCAAAGGTAAATTCTCACAAAGAGAAAATCCTGTCTCTGCTAGAATATGATTCTCCCCTGCTGGAAACATCTGTTCCTAACAGATTGGGCTTCATTTGCCCCATAAAGACATTGTGAAGTGACGACCTACAGGCTTCTCCAAGCAACAGGTCTAAGGAGACAATATTGCTTGATTTATGCAACAACTGCTTGCTGCTGGAAAGGTTTCTTTTTCAGGTGCATCTAAGTTTCTGGTTTGAGCCACCAGTTTGTTTGTTTGTTTGTTTTTATTTTTCCTTGAAAACAAATTATCCATCTTTTCAAAAATAGCTATGTCATATTCCCATGTCCATTTCATCCTTTCATAATGTTATTCCAAAACCTAACTTGTCTGTTACAGTTTATGAACCAACGAGTTACTTGCTGTTATCCTACCATAGCTTCAGATTATAAGCTATCTTTTGAAGTATCCCATGTGCTATAGCAAATTCTCAAGCATTATGGGAATGTTGAAAGATCTGGGAAAATCCCAGTGTTTCCTAGATAGTGTCTAGTCTCTTGCCTCAAGGCATTTCACACTTTCATATTTCATATTAAATTGAGCTACTTTTTGTGATGTCATAGATACACAAGTGAGACTTTGGGAGAGTGCTATATTGAAGCAGAAACACAGGAGGAAAGTGGTCATGGAACACTTTCTGAGGGGAGTAGTAACCAATATAAGCCAAAGGTCCAAGAAAATGTATAGGATCTCTGGGTGCTCACATTCCATATATTAGTCTTTGTGGTTATGTTACAAAAGTATACTTTTTAGCTGTAAAGAAGAATTAAGTTAGGTTGTATGAAGAAAAATAGATGTAGATAGGGATATCAATGTTAAATGAATTAAGTCATTTTCAGAAAGAAATATTTCATGTTTTCTCTGAGGTGTAAATAGTAGACATTGTAGATACAACATATCATATATGTATTGAAAAACAGAAGTAGAAAGAAGACTTGGTAAAAGGAAGGTATTAGGAAGGAGAAAGAGTAAGAATGGAGAGAGGGATAGAAAATGAGAAGAGTGTACACAATGCACATTGATGCTTTAATGAGAACCTGAGGACCCAGCTATACCTTTCCTGGGCATAAGCCCAAAAGATGCTCCAACATATAACAAGGACACATGCTCCACTGTGCTCATAGTTGCCTTATTTATAATAACCAGAAGCTGGAAAGAACCCAGATGTCCTTCAGTAGAGGAATGGATACAGAAAATGTGGTACATTTACACAATGGAGTACTACTTAGCTATGACTTCATGAAATTCTTAGACAAATGAATGGAACTAGAAAATATCATCCTGTGTGAGGTAACCCAGTCACAAAAGAACACACATCGTTTGCACTCATTGATGAATAGAGCCTAAAAGCTTAGAATACCCAAGATACAATTCACAGACCAGATAAAGCTCAAGAAGAAGGAAGACCAAAATGTGGATGTTTCAGTCATTCTCAGAAGGGGAAACAAAATACTCAAGGGATGAAATACAGAGACAAAGTGTGGAGCAGAGACTCAAGGAAAGGCCATCCAGAGACTGCCCAACTGGTGACCCATCCCATATATAGACACCAAATCCAGACACTATAGCAGATGCCAAGAAGTATTTGCTGACAGGAGCCTGATATAGCTGTCTCCTGAAAGGCTCTTTCAGTGCCTGGTAAATACAAAGGCAGATTCTTGCAGCCAACCATTGGACTGAGAATTGTGTCCCCAATGGAAGAGATAGAGAAAGGACTGAAGGAGATGAGGGGTACAACCTATATGAAGAAAAACAATATCAATGAACCAGACTCCCAGAGCTCCCAGGAACTAAACCACCAACCAAATGGAGGGACCCATGGCTCCAACCCCATATGTAGCAGAGGATGACCTTGTCATGCATCAATGGCAGGAGAGGCCCTTGGTCCAGGGAAGGCTCAATGCCCCAGTGCAAGGGAATACTAGTGTGGGGAGGCAGGAGGGGGGGTGTGGGTAGGTGAGCACCCTCATAGAAGCAGGGGAATGGAGGATGGGATAGGGGGTTCCCAAAGGGGAAACCAGGTAAGGGAATAACATTTGAAATGTAAATAAATAAAATATCCAATAAAAAGAAGATGAAGGAAAAGAACAAGAAAGAGAATGGCCTCATATACAAAACATTTTTTTAAAAAAATCAATGAAGACAGAGGAAAGTAAAAAAAAATTGTTCCTTCAATAGTATATATATACATATATATATATGTATATATATATTATATATAATGACATATATATCATTACTTATATGTATAATGATATAATGTTGTTACTACTTATTTAGCTACTTGGACTTCAATGCTTTATTAAAAAGTCTGTGAGACACTGTCATAATGGAAGAACCCAGATAGGGTTTAGTTTCTGTGGAAAACTCACAGTAATTAAAAGAATGACATGTGCAGGTATATGGCTTATTAGAGGAAGAGGATATCCTTCCCAAACAACAGGAGCATAGAGCATGCACTGCATCTGACATAGCTGGCAGTAGAGCCTAGAGATGCATGCATTGTTTCAGTTGTCCTCTCTTCTAGGTTGTAGTGTATATGCTTTCTCTTCTAGTTCAGGAACCATCTGATTTTGTGTTAGAATCAGCATAGAACCAAGGAGCTCAGAAAGCAATCTTTCAGGGGGAGTTTTACAAGGTATACTTCTCTTGTCATCATCTCAGTAATGAGTTCTCAGGATCCAAACTAAAGAGTACATAGAACATATTAACCTTGCTGCTATGATAAGTCAACAGTTTAGAATCATTTGTTAGGGCCTATTGTTCCAGAATGACACCATCAAACAGTGCATGTGATAGTTTCATGAAGGATATGAATACATGCCCTACCTTAAGCAAACAACTTAGGAGAGTTACCTACTTGGAAATTTAATTTGTAATTATTGCCACAGTGTTGGGAAATCTTTTTAGTCTTAAAGATATTATGCTGTAAAAAAATCTGTATATCTCTGCCTTGTGACTTTACTTTGGTAATCATATCTCTTCATGTTGATGTGGGAAGCAACAAAGAGCAGAATTGTATGGATATCTGGACCTTGACTTTGAATGTCATAAAACAAAGAATGAACTACTAGAACACAATGCTGTGGAAGGGAGTTTAGACTGATTTTTTAAACCATACTTCTCAAAAAAAAAAAAAGAAAGAAAAGAAAAAAGTAACTATATATACTTGACCTCTTTCTGCTTAAAAGAAAGTTAAATAACACTTGAAACAAATAGAGGTTAAAAAGAGAAATCTTCAAAAGCATAGAAACCATTTTATCAACAAGTCAATTATATAACAAGGGGTATGAATGTGGATCAACAGGAGACAGCTTCCCTAGTGTGTGCAATGCAATAAGTTCAATTCACTGTACTATAAAGTATAAAATAAATAATTTTGGGATCATATATTAGTTTTAAAATACATCTCTCATTTTATATTTTAGATGTCTCTAAGAATTCTATTTTTCATCTCATTTTCTCTCACCCAAGCTTAGTGTCACTATAACAGTAATATTTTGCATCATTGTGACTAAAATGCCAGACAGAAGCAACTTGAAGGAGGAGAAAGTTTGTTTTGATCACAGTTTTAAACAGTACAGTCTATCATAGTAGGAATGACATCTTAATTTCATTCTGTTATTTCAATAAAAAATTTTGATCAAAAGTCTGGGGAGGAGTTTCTTTGGCTCATGCTTGTAGATCACACTTCATCATGGATGGAAGTCAGGTCAAGAATGTAAGCAGAAACTCTGAAGCAGGACTCAGAGAGGAACTCTGATCACTAACTTGCCCTCTATTTGCCCTGCTAACAAAGCCCAGGGCTGTCTCCATAGAAATGTTACTACCCACAGTAGGCTGTGCCCTCCCACATCAATTATCAATCAAGGCAAAGTCCCCACAGTCATGCCCACAGGCCAAGATGATGAGACAATTATTCAAATGAGGCTCCTACTTCCCAGGTGACTCTAGGTTGTGTGGCCTTGACAATAAATCTAACCAGGACAAATGGATGTTTAATGAATGTTTAATATGTGGTGTTGCAAGGTTAAATCAAGCTTGTTCACTTCTGGGCCCGTCAGGACACGGTGCTGGACTGGAACTATGTAGTCCTCAAGAAGTATCCCCAATGGTCTAATTCTACCAACTAGAACTCAGGTCCCAAAGAAGTGTCAAAGGGACACCAGTCCCTGAGGACAAGATGATCAAATGATTGGGGATCAAGTGTGTGATTTCATGTTCAAACTCTGACAAATACTATTCAGCCTTTAACACAATTTCATAAACTCATACGATCTTTGGCTCTGGTTTTCCTTTTTCCCACTCTCATACTTCAACTCCTAAGTGCTTTTTGTTACTTTGTTACTGATTGTCAACAGTACGTTATCCAATCTAGAAATTAAGTGATGATGTTATACCTCACTATTAGTCTGTATTTTTTTAAGAGCACTGAACTATCACATAGTCAAAGCTATAATTTTGTATTTGTAAACTGTAAATTATCACGATTACCTCACAAATGCTATTTTACTAAGAGTGAATTCAACTTACTCTTTACCCTTCATATTTAGGTAATATTTATTTTTATGAATGTGAATGTTTAGTCTGTATATATATATATATATATATATATATATATATGCATGCCATGTTTGTGCAGAACATACAGAAGTTAAGAGAAAATCAGATCCTCTGGAACCAGAGTTAAGTTCCATACATGAACCACCACATGTATCCAGGAAACTGAATTCAGTTTCTCTACAAATGCAACAAGTTGCCTTAATTACTGAACACTCTCTCTAGCCCCTCATTCTTCATATTTTGGCAGACTGAATGATCACTATTATTTCCTGCAGATGAGATAGATTAATGGCTTCCTCTTGTTGCCTATAAAAGTATTTTGATTCTCAGAAGAAACACCCAAACATCACTCTTCTTTCACCTTATTTTTGTTATTCATTTCATACTTCCTTAATACTGCATTGCCTGCCATTATGTGTTGTGTCCATGTAGTTTCCCAACCTGGAATGTCACATTTATATTTTCTGTCTAGTTCTCACATATACATAAATCCAGGCTCATCTCCTTATAGCATTTTAGCAGGGATCAAGTCCAAGTGAGGACTGAGTTTGGTTGATCTCTCTCTTTCTCTCTCTGTCTTTCTCTCCTTCCCTCCCTCCCCCTCTCTCTTTCTATCTATCTCATGAACTAGTAGGTATGTATTTCACATGTAGTATATAGTTACAGTCATTCATAATTGTTCAGAAAAAGGATTCATAGGAAGAATTTTGATGATTCATAGGTGTGACCTATATTTCTCAATTGTAGTTCATTCCAGATATAGTCAAGTTGACAACTGGGAATATCAACAGTTTGAGGTGATTTCACAGAGTGTTGAGTAGGAAAGTTTTACTTGTTCCATGGTCTCACTTCAGTGACTAAGCTCTCTGACTTTTATATACTTGTAAAGGACACATAGCCTCAGAGGTCATTTTTCCCAAAGCTGTGGAAATTGCCAGCCCAGGGGCTGCCATGGCTGGGCTTCCCTCTGCTACAGATAGTAATGAGAATCAAGGCTTAGAGAATGAGCAAGAATGATAAAGAACCCACACCCACTGCCCTGAGCCCGTGGACAGGCAATGTCATGGACCCATCTGCAGGCCTAGAGAACTGTGAAAACCAGGCTATTGGGAGTGTGTGTGTGTGTGTGTGTGTGTGTGTGTGTGTGTGTGTGTACGTGCAAGTGATAAAGAAGTGCATGAAATAATGTGTGGAATGCCCTAGTTGTAATTGGCTGAATTAGGTTAAACTTGTGCTGAGAAGTAATCTGCGTGCACCCCACACAGACGGGGACATCCACTGCTTGTACAGCAAAGTCTACATGCCGCACACGCAGCTCAGCTCCAGAGGATCCAGAGCAAGGAACATCAAGTCACATCTTACCTTCCAGCCACCACTGGGGAGCTAGGGATACGCCTGCAAGACTGGCTAGGTTAGTGAGAGTCTGTGTGAATGAATGAATGCTGGCCCATTTTACCATTTATTTGCTTTTTGCCATTTATGAATAAATAAAAGTACTAGAACCTTTTCAACTGGGTTTTGAGGAATTTGTTTTGGCCACACTTTATGGCCCAAATCTGCCCACTATTTACATGACTTCTGAGAGTTAAAGTCATAGCTCTTTGATAACACCTCTACTTGTCTGTCTATCACCATGACTAAACTACTTGCTCTTGGAAGTCAGGTACCTTGGTTTCTCCTGGTTCCATAGTCAATAAAAATGGAGCCCGAAAAGGAGCCCGTTAATGGCCAATTAACTACAACTGATTGAACTCAGAGGCCTTAGAAAGGATTTGAGGGCTAACGTATCATTTTCTAATTTACAACTAAGAGGGAACTAGCAAGCTTTCTCATAAACAAAGAAGTGATAACTATCAAAGCACTATTAATCAAAATGTGTTTCATTTCTTACTAGGCTTTGCTCATTAGGAAAATGAAGGAGGGGATTTATTCACAGGCATAAATCAAGGTCCTTGATGCTGAAGACAATTCTACTGAACTAGAAAAATAAACCACAGTTTATAGGAAACAGTTAAACATCTTCATGCGTACAGATTTTACCAAGGTGACTGATGCTTCCTGTAAGTATGCAAATACTGATACAAAGATTTAACACTGAAGAGAACAGATATTCATCAAAGTATTGTTCTTGAATTTTTATCTAATTCCATAATCATGTAACTTCTATGTTTTGCCATGTTCTGGAAGTGACTTCATGGTTTA
>JADRCC010578514.1:0-13111 GCA_019843855.1 Hylomyscus alleni
GGCTCTCATTTCATCCCCTCATCTGAGAAAATAAAAGAGATATTTACACTTCTCTTTTATGAAGTATTGGTAATGTTGATTGTTTTCTAGGTGGATGCACAATTTATCCTGCATTATTTAATAAGTACTATATTTTATGATATTATAAATTTGTAATATATTTTCTTAAAATATTCCTTTGCTACATATGCATGCCTTTTTATGAATCTTCACGAGTCAACTTATTTATGTTCATGTCAATGTATCTAATAACTATGGCTTTATAATACAAATTAATAAATGTTATTGAACCATCTAAAATATTGATTTCATTTATGAACCTTAGCTGTCATTTGTGTATTACATTTTCATGTAGATATTTGAGTCAGTTTGTCAACTTCCATGAATAATTCAGAGATTTTTATTAGTTTTATATTGACTCTAAAATCAATATGAGGTGTTTTATACCTTTATAATATTAAATTTTCCAATCAATGGAAGCCCTCCACTTATTTAGGCAATCTTAAGTTATCTTGGCATGAGTGAGTTATGAGAGAAACATAGACAAACATGTTCCTGTCTTCCACAATGTCAAAGTTTATTGAATAACAGTAAATTTCTAATATAAGATGGTTTTAATGGCAAAAATTTGTCAGATAATTTCACTTCTCTTGATTGCTTGACCGAGGCAAACACAGATTCTTTAATTCCAAAGTGTGATATAATGACTCTCAGAGCATATTTTTACACATAACTAAAAATATTTTCATGTGCTAATACATACTGGATATACAAAGGCTGTAAATGATTAACAGGCAAAAGTGAAGTTCAAGAAGTATCATGTGTGTGTGTGTGTGTGTGTGTGTGTGTGTGTGTTTGTGTAAAACAAAAATAATTAAAGAAGAAATATTAAATTTGAGAAAGAGTGGGAGGAAGACAAGGGAAATATTGGAGGAAAGAAAAGGAAGCGAGGAAATAATATAAATATAGTACTCCTTATGAAATTCTCAAAAATATTCCACAAAATAAAAGTTTGAGAAGTTCCAAGAAGCAGGGGAGTTGAAATGCAAATAATAGGAGCCAAACCTAGCTTAGAAGCAGCTGAAGGCCACCTGTAGTTGCTCTCCATAGAGTAAGGTTGCTGGGTCACAGATGAGCTGTAGAGCACAGTTCAGCAGCAAAGGCAACAGGGCTGTTTCCAGTACAGACCAGTGCATGGATTTATGCATGGAAGGCAGATCTGTATGGGCAAACAGAAGAGTGAACAGTTAGAAATTTAAATAATATACATCAACAGTGGGGACTAAGCAGAGCTGTAGTTCCTGGGACAGTCTAGAGTTCTTTGCTTGTTTGCTTTTTACACACTCACTAGCACCTATACACATATTGTGGGATGATGACAGGTCACTGGGGTCATCATAATTAGAATGTTAGGTAGCCATCTTCTTATGGGGCCTCTGAGGAAGGCTACTCATTTTACATTTTGCTGTTTCTGATGAGTTCTTGGCCTTGTTTTATTCTGATGCAAGTTTAATATGCTCATGTCTTTCTATGGTTGCAAATTACTGTGAGAAATTGTGGGTGCTATCCTTTGTTTTTCCAGGGGTGAGATATCTATCAGTTTGCTCTATGGGTAGTGCCAGACAGATGGTGCTGTCTGTGTGTCCACTCATGTAAAGCCATCTTTCATCCTTCAAATAGATGTCGAGTGCATTCTCTCTGGGGAAAGTACACTCTGAATAACCACTGCTTTGCAAAACACAGAGTAACATAGAGCAGGACACACCCTGGTCACAACATTATACGATGTTTTATAATGTGTTGAATTATGGTACCATACATATGTCTGTAGATTTATTCCTAGGTATTTTGTGGTTTGCATGTCACTCTAAATAGTGACATTTTTGTATTCTATTGTGTTATGAGTCCTCTGTGGTTAGTATAATTATATATTGATTTTTATGCAGTCATTTCGCTAAATTCATTATTTTTAATAATTTAGTCATGCATTCATCTGGATTTTCTACAGATGAACTAATGAATTGTGTGATGTAAGCTAGCTTCATTCTAAGATAGTAATGGCTATGCAGTAATGAGCTTCCAGGGTTAGTTTTGTTTTATGGTAAGTGGGCAAGAGCATACGGATGTAGATTAAAAAGAAAATGATGGTAAGAAAACCTGACAACTGTGCTGATGAAATTAGATCTTCAAAGAAATGAAGAACATTGCAGGAAATAGACATATTGTGAAACAGACATAAGGATATTTGCAAGCTTAATGATTTATATAGGTGGAAAGGAAGTGCACATAGAAATATATTAGCCAAACTTCCCATGTAAGGTTGCATTTCTGGACTGGGGTTTTTTTGTGTGACAGAGTCATGCAGGTGTTCCTGGTGGCTATGCTGCCACTTCATCTCCTCTTGTCAGAATATACATGTTATCATTCAGGAAGTGCCTTCTGCCCTGTGGCTTGATTTCTAAGCCTTCTATATCACTAGCTAACAATCAGTTCTTTTCTGATAATTTTCTGCTTGTTGTTATGCTTTTAGATGAAGTATAAAAGTGTATAACCTCTTATATGTATACTCAAAGAAGATTTTGTAATATAATCGTACTAAAATATTGCTTACCTGAAATCTAATTCCAGTGTCCATTCTGTACTTTCCTCACGAATCCAACTTTATGGATTTTGTAATTTGTGTCTTCAAATGTTTGCAGGAGACACCACCGCAGATCCCTTTTTCTTGTTTCTAGGTCCATGCACTTTTACTGCAATGACCTTGCCCTGAAAGACTAGTTAATATTTGGTGTGTAAAATATATGGTTGTTCCATTTTCAAACATCTGTTGCTCATCTTTTTCTTTCTGCATATATCTGTATTCATTGTGGTCCTCACAGTCATTTTTAAGATATTTAAAGTTTATGTATGAAAGTGTTTCCTGGGACTAGAGAGATAGCTTCTGTAGTTAAGAGCACTTGTTGAGAAAGCAGCAAGCTCTTCAAGAAGACCCAGGCTCAGTTTTCAGAATCCGCATGAAGGGTCCAACCATCTGAAACTGACTTTCAGGGGAATCCAACATCCTTTTCTGGTCTCTGTTGTCACCAGTCATGCATGTGGTACATAGGCAAACATAGGCAAAATACTCATATACACAAAATAAAAACAAATTAATCTAAAAAATGTTTTTTTACTATTTCAGCAGATATTCCTGTATCCAATTAAATTAGATTGACTAATTTTCAAATTTGTTTTTCCTGAAACATTTTGTTTCTACAGTTTTACTTCTATTTTCCCTTATTTTGAAGCTGAGTATAATTTCATATAGATAACTACCATTTTTAGTATTTCTCTCTTCGGTCAAATCTCATAAGTATTATTTTAATTTTTGAGTGATGTGTTCTTATACTTATTAAATAACTTTAAATTCTATAATTTTTATTTCTAATAATATTTTCATTGTTTAAAGATGGTTAGTATTCGTGTAGCTCAGCTATGGAAAATAAAAGTTACCTGAGTTCCATGTCTTTAGTCAATAATATTGAGAAGTATTTCTGGTCACCCGTAAGTAACACTATATTTCATAAAAATCATTTGTATTTTTAAATTACATACATTTCAATGTTAGTATCTTAAGTAGCATATGTAGTCCTTAGATACAGTATCCTAGAGAGCAGTTATATATTGCCTAGACATTAAATGAATAAAATAAATTAATAATCCATAAAAAGTGAATCTATTTTTATTTCTCTTTTTGCCTCAACATTGTGTATGGCCTAACCATTTTAAAACTCTTATATAATTTTTGACATTGATCCCAGATGGTTTTTTATGGTCTGCTTAAGATGTCCTGTAATTCTTAAACAGAGATCATACTACCCATCCTGACAGTTTAATGCCATTCTTTTATAGAATTTCAGGAGCGAATACTCTGAGCAGCTCCCAGTGATAGCAATAAAGAACGATTTTGCAGAAACAAACAATTAGTGTCTAACACTCTGAACATTCATGAATCAGCTCTCCCCCATTTCTTTTTTGTTAACTAGACCACTGTACTTAAAATTAAATCCTCTTTTGGGCTCACAGCCAGCACAGCAAACACTGTTAATTGGACAGACTAAAGTGTGAAACTAAGTATATGTGTTGTCATTTCACTCAACAGTCTCTGGAAAACGTATTATAGGTAAACCAGCAGGAATTAGCAAAACTTTCGAGAAAGTGTGCAGAAGCACATTAAGACTCATGATGATTTATTCCTCTGCAAGAGCAAAGGAAGCACCTGCCTTTTGTAGCTATAGCTGAGGTTGTGTGCATTTGTCAGGCTGAAAACAAGAGTGAAGTTTTTCCTTATGCAACTTTGAACGTCTTTTGGATAATACCCATCCTCATTTCCAGTTCTTTCCTGGCTTTTATTCCTCCTCCAATACTTTGTTGCTTTCTCTTTCATCTAGATGGGATACTGAATATCTCTCTTCACAAATATACAGAGTGTAATTGAAACTATCAGTCATCATGTCAATTGCCCAGAAATAAATAAGTAAATAAAATAAATAAATAATTAATGTTTTATTGTTGGGCCAGCTTGTTCTACAGTTCTCAATACAGAAACACTGGAAATCAGACAATTTAAGAGAAACAAGAGAGAATTCATCGGAATTCTCATTTGCTAACAGAAAGCAGGCATGGAGAAAATACTTAAAGAAAAGAGAATGAATCCAGGGAGAATCGTAGGCTTGTTACTTTAAGTCTGTCCAAGAACTCATGATTGGCAAGGTCACAGGTTTCTCAAGGTGAGCTTTCTAATTTTCTTTCGCTAAAAAGAGCATTGTAACTTGCCTTCTGAATGTACCTTTCTTTACCCAGAGATTAGTGCAGCTCAGCACCTCATTAGAGAAGTGAAGTGAATGATGGTTAATGGGGAAACTCACTACTGGTTTCATAAGCACAAAATATGTCTCTATGGAGTGCTTACCCATAATTATGACACCTATATTATAGCCCCTTCCAGTCTTAAGGATCATTGCAGAAGAGGATCAGAAAGACTGTAAATAGCTAGAGGTTAGGTAGGACTAGAGACAGTGTCTTCTGAACACTGTAGACTTTGACACACCCTAACTCACAGCAGTTGTGGTTGCCTGCACAACATCAATCCAGTCAACATTCTAGCATGGAGATGGGAGAATCTCATGGAGATGGGAGAGGCCCCATCCCTGAGGAGCGACTGAGAGGGGGAGGGAGAGAAGGAGATGGGAAAGAAGAGAAGGGGAGGGGGAGGAGGAGATGGGAAGGAGGAAAGGGAGAGGGAGAGTGTGTGGGAAATTAAGAGGTGAATCTGGGAGGATTGAGGAGAGAGTAAGAAATGACTGTGATCAAACTCACTGTATAAATTCTTAAAGAATTAATAAAATATTATATTTAAAAATCCAAGAATAGTACTGCCTTCACCTTTATTTCAGGTTCCCTGTCTTCTAGTAAAATATAGATTATAATATATAAAGGAAAAAAGCTATGCTTCTCTCTTGCACTTAGCACAGTGTTCTTGCGCTGATATAGCTAATTGTCCTTTTTTACCTATGGGTATTTAATCAACTGACTATTTTCTGTGTTTAGGAGCCTACAAACTACAAGCAACACCACATAACTTTGCTATTTAGTCCTTATTGGGATCAATGGGAGGAAGTTAGTAGGTAATAGAAGAGAGAGAGTAGGCATTCATCAACCTTTTGGGCTACTGTATTAGCAGTAGTTGCCTTCTTTATAGCCAAAATTTGTTTCAGAGTACCTCTATAGTGAGTATAGCTTCCTCCAGAATTTTTTGACATACACCACTCTTTCTTACCATAGGGAAATGCCTGATAGCAAGTTGCGACTCCTGTGAATTTCAGTGTTGCACATAACTCTGCCAAGTCTGCACATCCTCGGTCATCTTTATAACAGGTCTTTGTTGATTTGCCTTGATTTGTTCTTTCTCCTACAGTACTGTAGCTAGTAAGTCCAAATCCCTAAGCTATAAGATGAAAACACTGCTTTCTCTTGGCTTTGCAGCCTGTAATTTATATTCTCTTAGAAGACGGAACCTGGAGTGAAATGTTAGGTTTTAAATATTTTTACATAGTCATAGCTTCTTATTCATTATTAGTAATAAACTGACCCTTTTGCTCTGTGTTCATATGTGCCAGCTTGGACAATGGGGATTAAAGGACCCTGTTGAAATGAGAACTTCCTTATCTTTCTAAAAAGAACATTGGCAAGTTATTATATCCTCAGATACTATTGCCAAAAGTGGTAAATAAAGCGATCATATCACTTTTTAAAAATAGCAACATACCCCATGTGAGTAGGGAATACATTCAGAAACAAAGAGTTATATCACAGTTCAAAATGCTGTTCGATTCTTTGTGAGGATAAAAACTGGTTTACACAGATGAAAATCTCTTAGCTCTCTTCTAGTTGCTCTGAAACATTTTTCAAGTTGCAAGATGGAGAATCTTGGAAACAGATACAAAGGACTCTCTTTGGCTGTGGAAGGAAATTACAATAGCTTAGGCGAAGCTGAAATGAAACTCCAACATTGGTTAGATGAGAAGAGTCAGCCTGAGAGCAGTAGCAGGAAGGGATCTTTGTACTTTCTTACGCTGTCAAAGTATTAACCAGGACAAAAGCCAGTGTAAGCTCCCCAGGATGTGGGATGAAGGTGGGATTCTCAGGGAACTGTGGTTGCAATGTCTGTAATAGGCACTGGCAGATGAGAGTGGCCAAAGAAATAACTGCAGTTCAATTGTTTTTCAGCCCTGGGTCCCTCCCAGTGTGTCTGTTGGTCCTCGTGTCCTCGGATTGGATGTTTGTGTTGTGTTATTTCAATGAATGAAATGCTGATAAGCACCCTGGAGATCTGGAAAAAGGATGAACAATACACGGGGAGTTTATCACTAGACTCACTATGATATTATTAAATTGCCTTGATTTGGCTGATAGAGAGGCTTTGACGATGTGGGCTCGTTTCTACTTTTTACCCTTTTGCTAGTTGTTAATAAATCATAGACACATTTTTCTTGAAAATTATAATCAAAAACTGAATGAGATCTTCAAAATATCCATGAGATGTCAAATACTATTCTGATATTCTTAGGACTAGAGTTCCTTATGAAGTTTCCCTATTTTGTAATTTTCTATGAAAAATTTTCAAATCTATGCCTAAGTCTACATTCTACAGTTCTAGGTCTTACAATTGGTAACTGACTTCTGTCTTTCTGTGTCTCTCAACATTATGGCCCAAATTTCTCTGTGCTTCACCTCTAATCCTTTCCCTTGGTAGGAAACTCAAAACCTCTGTGCTAGTTAAAAGCTGTTAATCACAATTGGCTTTGTGTGTTTTGTTTATGCCATGTGTGACTAGACTTACATTGGCCTTCATTTTTTCCTCCTATTCTCCCCTCTAATTCTGAATTCAGCTCTTTTTATTCTTCTATATTATTAGCTATGGACTAAATTAAGTTTTCTCATTTTATGATGCCAGGTCTTGTACTTCAACAGGAAGTCTTATAAAGCAAAACACATTATGGCTCATTGTCCCTGCTACCTTTAGGTAGAAAGATGGCATTTAAAATAAATTTTGATGAAAACTATCAATTTGTTAATCTTATTAGTTTATGAACTATTTATGAATTTTCATGATGTATGAATATGTGCTCTTAATGAACCTATTAGTAGGATTTGATCTTATATCAGGAAAGTATTCAATTTATGAACTCATTCAATGGGTTGTTTAGTAAAGTGTTAGTGAGGAGTGGCACAATATTTAATCGATCCAAAGATTCTTAGTTTATGAAACTACATAATATTATAGTTAACAATAACAAAAAGAAATCTGCTGAATAATTTTTAAGTTGATAGTTTTGTCTACTCAAAAAAGTTTTAGAATGTCATGGGATCACAATAGATTAGATATGTTTCTATTCTTGTGGCTTCTATTCCATTGTGTTTGTGTTTCCAGAGGTTAAATTTCTTGAGGGTAGACAGAAAGAAGGTGGCCAGAACAGCTGAGACCTCACACATCAAAACTACAAATAGGCAGGCAGTCCACTGAGGGATAGCTATAGGCTTTTGAGACCTCAGAGCCCATGTCAAGATATGTGTCCTTCATCAAAGTCAGACCTCTTAATTCTGCCCAAAGAGCTCCACTATCTGAGGACTAAATATTCCAACTATTTTGATCCAAATCCACAACAGAGAATTTTCAACACTTCCATTTTTTTCCTGATCTCATGGCTTCCAGAATGTTTAACCTGTTCATAGATAGGAAAAGGATGCATGCTAAATATGTGTGCTAGTTAGGGTTCTTTGAGCATCAGGGGCTATCGAGTGTGTGCATACATACAGGTGAAATCCATTGTAAGAATTGGTTATTGTGGTTTAGAGGGCTGATGGTCCAGAGAAGAACAAGTGCACATGCTAAATATGTGTGCTAGTTAGGATTCTTTGAGCATCAGGGTCTATAGATTGTGTGCATACATTCAGGTGAAATCCATTATAAGAATTGGTTATTGTGGTTTAGAGGGCTGATGGTCCAGAGAAGAACAAGTGCAGTTTCAGAACAAAAACAATAAGGAGGAGATTTTTCTGTCTCTTGCAAAAAACATGAATGATTTTTGCTTAAGATCTTCAACTGATTTCATGAGGATCACACACATTACAGAAGGCAATGCTTTATTAAAAGTCAGTTGACTTGAATGCTTGCTTATTTCATTCTAAATAATTCAGCTATAGCTGAACTGGTGTTAGACCAAATATCTGGACATAGTTATGTTGATGCCTGAATTATTCATCCCGGGATCATGAAGTTTTATTTTGCCCATTCAAGTTGATTATGCTCTCTCTGTGCAGAGCAGATGTTTAAATAGGACATTTCTCTGTCTGGTGCCTCCTAGATTCTTCAAATGCCCCAGCAGGAGCAACTGGCCACATCATCCACAGCCTATGTAAAGAATTCCCTTTGCTGGCCTGCCTCCTGCAGCCTCCGATTTAATGTCTGCCTTTAATTGTTGCAACTCTATCTTAAATGAAACCTATTATCTACTTGACTATCTTTGCCTCTTTCAGAGGTCATTGGAAAAAAGGATTTCAAGTGTTTATATCTGGTTTTCTATTTCATTTGATAGTATTTCAGTCATAGAAAGTATAGGTAGAGTAGAATAAAGGCCAAGTTTGCTTCCTCCTATTTCTGGCAAATCACAATAGGATGTAGATGGTTCAGAAGGAGGCATTGATTCCTGTCAAAGAGATAAAGCGTTTTGAGGTGACTAAGATGGAAATGGGGTTGGGATGAGGAACACAAGTAGCCTAAATAACTCTGTCTACCAACCATGAAGGCTGTAGGAATCCCTGTTGAGGACCAATCTGTGATCTGACACACCTCATAGGGAAGGAGAAGGGCCTGGGGGAGATGTAGGTACCCAACAGGCAGCCATAGGGCTTTGAATTTTCACACAAATTAAAGAATCTAAATGATGAAGAGATTTACTTCAAATTAGCCATGATAAATACATTGACCTGAATATTTGCATGTATCATTTCCATTGGCATAAAATAGACTTATGCAAAATGTTAGCACGACATGGGTATCATTTTTTTTTTTTTTTTTTTTTTTTACATAGTGAATACATAAAATGTCTGCAGTACTCTAAAATTTAAGGGCAAAAAAAAAAAAAGAACCTTAAATACATTTCTGGTGCTATTTTGTGATGTCATAATTGTTTTTTAAAAATAGTATTAGATGATAATGGATTAAAGTTTCTATCAGTCTTTGTAATACAAAAGCAACAAAGGGATGTATGTAGGAGTATGCATGTGCCACACATGTGTGTGCACACATATGTATTCTTTCATAAAAGACACACATTTAGCTTGAAAATTTGATTTTATGCCCAGTGTATCTACTAACAGTATATGCCAGATATCCATCTTCACAATGTACAAAAAGAATTCAGAAGTTTATTGTAATAGCTTTTATTAAGATCACTGTTTCTTTAATAATAACTATCATTTTTCTACCAGCCAGTAAGAAAAAGTTATCAGAACATTGAAGTTCCATTCAAGAACTCAATGTACAAAAAGCACTTAATAGTTATAAAATGACTTTGATTGTTAGGATCTTGTCCTAAAAGTCTCCATATATGCAGACAAAGCTTTCTTGGGTTTTCCCTACTCACGTAGAATGTAACAATACTTCTCATGTTACTTTCAATGGGCATAATATAGTGATTAAAGTAATTAAAAATTGTCACTTTTAAAAGAAACATAACACTGTCTAATTCATCATAAACGAATAGTTGATTTATAAGCCTCTGTAGTCATGTGTTTAATCTGGCTATGAGTAAAATCCTTTAAAAAATTGAGTTACATGTGTGCAAATTTTCATTCAGACTTAGATGATATTTTGTTAAAACTTTTTGTATATCTATCAGCTAACTGCTGAATTACAATTTCTCATTAATTTAAAGCCTTATATACAGGGAGCAAAATTGAGCCTGTAAATTGCCTATTAGATAGCATGGCTGCAGGCATACTGGGACATTTATTAAATATTGTTTGGTGATTTCTAGCTGGAAATAAGGAGAAAATAGGTAATATATAAATCAGTAATTGGTGGCTTTAATATTTATATGGAAAGTAAGTAAATTGAACAATAAAAAGTGCTTCTGTGCATTGTTACAGAAATGTTTACAGGGCACTTTCCTATTTTCTAGTCCCTTTTCTATTATTATAATCACACTATTTTACAGAGGAAGAAGCAGGTGTTGTACGGTATTGTAACTTAAAGAGCTGTGATCTGTCCACGTTATAATAAATAGGAAATTTGTATTGAGTTGAACAAATCCACTGTTGTTCCATAGCAAGGAAGTGACAGACAGCACCTGGACTATAAAGGTTACTGAGTCAGGGAAAGAAGAAAGCAACCTCAGTTAAAGCTTCAGGGCTGAGCTAGAGACACAGGGATTATGGTGGTTACTAAATGGAAGTGCAGAACTGGATGTTCATCTTAAAAGAATCCCAAATTATTCACAAATTTCATAAAAAGAATAACAAAGAGTAAATACAGTCATGTGAAATTGTTCTTGGGTACATTGCCTGTGATGTTTTTCTTACACACTACAGAGAAAATGGAGCTTGAATCCTATGGATGAACTTAAGAAAAAGATTTGTACAATTTAGAAGCCTACTCGATCACGTAGGATTACCCCAGCCCACAAAAAACCCATTTCCTACAATAGAGCTCAGCTTGTTCTATTTCTCTCTGTCTCTGTCTCTGTCTCTGTCTCTGTCTCTGTCTCTGTCTCTCTCTCTCTCTTTCTCTCTCTCTCTTTCTTTCTTTCTTTTCTTTTTTTTTTTTTTTTTGAGACAGGGTTTCTCTGTGTAGCCTTGGCTGAACTGGAACTCACTTTGTAGACCAGGCTGGCCTCAAACTCAGAAACACCCTTGGCTCTGCCTCCCAAGTTCTGGGATTAAAGGTGTGTGCCACCACTGCTCGGTTAGTGTATTTCTTGAACTATGTAACTATCAACTAATATGTAGGAAGAGAAAGTTCTCCACCTGTAGAGCTTATCATATTTGCATTAGTAGATAATGCATGTCTTGAGAACATTAGATACTTTAACTTTATATTATATTATACTATTCAGAAATAAAATAAATTTTCATAAATTCATAGTTATAAACTATAAAATGAATGTCCCTGCATGAACACAATAAGATTATGAAATATATAGAGACACAAATCACACTTTTAAAATGTGTAAGAAAGAAATACATAAAAGTATAAGATAGTAACACACAAATTTAATATTCAAAACTTGAGGCCTCAGTGCAGGTGGCTAATGGTAATGAAAATGCAACTTAATTTGCATAATTATAAAATCATACTTTTGGAAGGGAAACAGTAATTTTTGTTTGTTCATTTGCAGGAAGGTGTAATTTCATTAAAACCTATCTCAGAATTCAAGTATTATCTAAGAAAAAACTTGAAAGACAATAACTGTAAATTCATTTAAGCCAGGATCTTATTGTCAGCGTGCAGGTATAGGCTATTGGATTTGTTTAAATTTTTTTTGACAGGGTAGTCAACCAAAAAAAACTAAAAAAAATACAAAACCAAAAACCAAAAAACAAAAACTACACATGTTGAATTTACACGTGAGTTGGAAAGATAGACATCTCATAAACAGAAAACAAATGGAACTCTGACAATTATTTTAGAAAAAATTTTGAGTGCAATGTCTCATCAACAGTCCTGATTAACATGGGTGATGCACTAACAATTGAAATAAAATCTTCTTTTAAAATACAAGAACAATATAACAGATATTTCTGAAAGAGATTCAGTGTGGATCCCAGTGTGGATTGATAGACTCATGTCCATTTAGTTTTGAGTACTCCTATGATCAAAATTTCTGCATGCTTGGAGGATGGAGCTCAGGATTCTATAGATTTTCTGTTGAGAGCTATCCATAGTCTGAAGAGATCTCAGTGCAACTGTCCCTTTTGTCCTCTGGGAACATTCTTGTGGATTCTCCCTCCAAGGGTCATGAATTTGTGTAGAGCTGATGAGTGGGTGGCATACAAAGCAAACAGTAGTAATTCATCAGCTGGTAGGAAGGCATCATTATAGTCACCTGGAACTGATATGTCCAGATCCAATAAAAGAGACCCATAGATAAAACAATACATATTTACAATGAATTAGTTCTGTCAGACTCAAGAATATATAATAATAATAACTTCAAAATAAACCCCTTCACTTTTCCCATTTCATCTTTCTAGTGATATTAGAGTGCAGGGTCCCCAATGAAGGAGTTAGAGAGGGAACCAATGGAGTTAAAGGGTTTGCAGCCTCTTGGGACGAACAACAATATGGGCTGACCAATGCCCTCAGAGCTCCCAGGGCCTCAACCACCAACCAAGGACTATACATGATGGGACTGATTGTTCTGGCAGCATGTGTATAGTAGAGGTGGCCAAGTTGGTCATCAATGGGAGGAGAGGCCCTTGGCCCTGTGAAGGTTCTGTGCCCCAGTGTAGGGGAATGACAGGGCTGATAAGTGGGAGAGGGTGGGGTGGCAGGCATGGGGAGGGGTTA
>JADRCC010578517.1:0-30530 GCA_019843855.1 Hylomyscus alleni
CAAGACCTCTGTGGGCAGCTATTCTGTTTGCAGTCTGTCCTCTGCACAGGTGAAAGGCTAGTAGTATTCCTAAACTCTGCCCGCTGAGGCCCTCAGCATCTTCCTCTCAGTTGTAACACAAAACAGGATATAAGAGAAACAGTTGATTCCTCATAATATTTTCCCCGGAATAACCTTAAATAAACTTCAACTCTATTGGTTCGTAAATGGTAGTAAAGAAATGTCAAGAAAATAGGCAGGTGGACAAAGGAAAATTATTTGTGGGGCTGGAGATAGGACTCAGTTTGTAAAGCACTTGCTGTGCAAACATGAGACCCTACACTCAGTATTCAGAACCTGCATTAAAAAGTTAGGTACGGTGGTCACACCTGAATCCCAGTGATGTAGAGATGGAGACAATTAGACCCTGAGGGTTGGGTAGCCAGCCAGTGTAGCCTAATGAGTAATGACATAGGATCAAAGATGGCACAATAGTTGACTTCAGAGAAACAATACCTTAGGTTTATTACTCTCCTCCAAAACCACATGTACACACATGTATGTGCATATGTGTATGGACACACACATAGATATGCACATATGTACATGCAAATAAATTAAAGTTGTTGGGATTAAAAGCTACTGTGTGTAAGTTATAAGGAGCTGGAAGTCACAACTCACCCATCCCTTGATTTTCTCATATTCACTAAAGAATATTTCCCTTGAGCCATTTTGTCTCCTGACACCAGGTGAGGGCAAGTTTCCCTGTTCTGAACTCTCAGACCACAGACTTTATAATAAGGCTAAATTGTTAATTCCTTTTTGGTGCCACATTTTATGAGGGCACAGAGTTCATGTAGCACCATGATAAGTGTATCCACAACTCCCAATCTGTCCACAGGGTGATTCTCCCATATCCAATTATCAGCAAACTCCATTCCTCCCCTTCTTTAAGATACAGCCCAAGACCAAAGACATCCCTGGCCTATGGTCCCATCTGACAATGGTCTTTCTTTTCTGTAGCTCTCTCTATAGAACTCCTCATTGCTTCATGAGCCAAGATTTCCCATAGAACAGATCTTCATCACCACTGAAATTCAAGGTCTCTAAGAGAGTCTGAATTTGCGCTGTGTTTTTGTTACTCTTAAAAATGATAATCCCCAAGTATCTGCCAGCTATGTAAATAAAGTTGTGGTACTCACTTCCACGACTCCACAAAGCTTTTCATGCGCACACCCAGACTTGTGGCTCTGATGGCTGACGCTATGGGTCAAACTAGATGAAAGAATATCCAGGTAGCTGAGAACACGTTCTTTCCAAGTGTCTGCACGAGGAGGAACCCTCTCAGGAAAACATTGATGTAAGTGTTGTTCTCAACAGTGAGATCAAATGTATGACACACATGCCCTGCGTTTAACCACCAGCACTGCATAAACTGGGCCTGGTAACTCACATTCATATCCTAGCACTTGGAAGGTGAATCCAGGAAGTTTAGAAGTTCAGAGTCAACCTAGTCTATAGAAAGAACTTGAGGCTCTTCTTCCAATGCATGGAAAACCTCACTGAACTCTATGAAATGTATTTTTTCTTATGTTGTCTACTTTCTTTTCCATTTTTAAAAAAAAAAACCTGCTTCACCTTTGTGCTGACGAGACAACTCAGGTTGTTCTATGTCCTATCCACCGTCATTCAGATTTATCTTGGCTGTGAATACTCAGTCCCCAGCTGGTGACACTACTGTTGGAGGTTGTGGAGCCTTAAGACAGTGGTTCTCTACCTTCCAAATGCTGCGACCCTCTTATATAGTTCCTCATGTGGTGGTAACCCCATTCATAAAATTATTTTCATGGCTACTTCATAACTGTAATTTTGCTACTCTTATGAATAATAATGTAAATATCTGATATGCAGGATATTTGATATGAAACCCCTATGAAAGGGTCGTTCTGTACCCCAAAGTGGTCACAACCCACAGGCTGAGAACCATTGCTTTAAGAGGCAAAGCCTGACTAGCAGAAGTAGGTCACTAGGGCAGACTTATACATCATAACCACCAAACTTCTTGTCCATAAACCTGTGAGTTAAAACATGCTTGCCTTCCTTCAAGTCACCGATGTCTGTGGACAAAATGAGAAAAAGTACAGACTAACTCTCTCTTCTTGAGCTGGGACATCCATCTCCTGCAGTGTGTCTCGTTCTCTGGTTTCCAGGCTCAGCATAGAATTGGCAACTTCAGCATCCTCAAAGTTGGAAGTCAAATGACAGCCCCTGCTCTCCCAGGTCTCCAACTTGTAGAGGACCCATTGTCCACCTCTTGGGTTCAACATGTATGTGAGCCAGTAATTCATACGAAATCCTCTTCATGCACTTATGTGTACTTATATCTATATCTCTCCATGTATTCCCAAATGGTTCTGGGTTCCTAGATAAACCCAACTTAAAGTAGTCATATTTAGAATGAATGGTTACTCTCTAAAATGATCATCTCATGTTTTCTTCCTGCATTTTAAAACTAAATTCCCATTGATTCAAGTAGAAATGTCATTTATTTTGTAAGAAGTATGCCACTTAAATAATAAGTAGAGGTTGTTTCTGGTTAATGCATGTTTTTATTATCATACAAGCCTGCTGTCTCATGGAATGAGTTTCTCATTAGAAGTTTGAGAGCAGACTTGGCCTGAACTTGAGGACTGACTTCCTATAAACTGAGGCAATTCCAATAGCCTCCTTAATCTCTCCAACGTATACAATAGGCATCTGGGACGGAGCCATGATAGTTTCCACAGAGTTAGGGGTTGGAGTCTTCAAAACACGATTTAAACCCATAGCCCATGGCATGACAGCTGTGTGCCTTAGGCGTTTTAATCATCATTTCATCTCTTTGCCTTGGCGTCTTTGGTCATAAAATAGAAAGAAAAGCAACATCTTTTTTTCTTTGAGAATTAACACAGTAGTGCATGCAGTCACCAGGAAGTTGCAAGTGTCTGACACATGCAGGCTGTTCCACAGAGAAACAAGGAGCCTGCAATTAAGAAGTGGGTAAAAATCGTTTCTTAGAGATGATCTGTTTCACAACCCTACTTGCCACTGGAAATTTGACTGAGAACAGCAACAACTGCCTGACAGCCATTTAAACAGCATTCTTTCTTCCCTTCCAGACTCAAGGCCACAAAGTCAGCATAGGGTTTTATGGACCAAAACTAGGATTGGGCCCACGACGTGCATTATAATATTGCAAAGGTATAAACCTGGAATTTCCCCCCACAGCTTCATGAAACCTCTTTGGATTTTTAGGAGCCCTTTCTATTAAACCTGGAGGTTTTGTTGGGAATATCCCAATCTGTTCCGAATTAATTGAACTTTACTACACTAAAATGAAGGCAAAGTAGACTGTAAGTTCAATAGAACAGCGAAGCTGAAACAAACCTTCACACTGGCCATGGGCGCTGAAGAGGTCAGCAGCCACATTCGGTTATCACAGTAGGATGCTTCTTTTTGCTTCAGAAAATAACTGTTCATATCTGTCTCCCTCAAAGGCACCTCTGTACAGAGTAGGCTGCCAGTAGCTCATCATTGGAATGCATCTCTCACTCTTCCTTGACTTTCTAGAGGCTCAATGAGATACAACTTAAATTCACCCATAGAGGGTATCTTTCTCAAATGGAAGGGAAAGGAAGAGACATTTTGACTATTTCAGACCCAAGATCCTTTTCAAAATAGGCATATTTTATTCATTCAACAAATATTTTCCTTCAACAAAAATTTTAAATAAATGTCTTAGATTCCCCCTTCATTCTTAGGTCTAGAATATTTTTTTTTTTTGACCTTGAACAGATTTTACTCTTAACTTGCCCATCCATAAAGCTGAGATAATGACAGCATTTGCCCACCACATGAGGGAATTGTAAAAATTAATTGAAATCTTCGAAGAAACATAGTAGCCACACAACAGTATTCTACATTTCTGCCTGATCTGGGTATGAATGAATATTGATTTAAAATGACAAATTCTCCAATTTATTGAATACTAGAGTTACACATACATACACACACACACACACACACACACACACACACACACACACACACATACACACTCCCCCAGCCGTATACATATGTATATGCATATGTATGGCTTGGCATTTACACGAATGTGTGATTTCAGGAGCAAATCAGCCAGAGTAAAAATTAGCTGAAGCTCCCCCCCGTGCCCCCCAAGGGAAATAATTTTGTATTCATGTTCGGTTATTTTCAAAAGACTCTGATGCTGTTCTTTCAAAACCGAATGTCCTCAAACACTACAAAGACAATGCTCCATTGAATTGCGTTTGCGGGAGACAGCTTCTCAGTGTACTGGGAGAAGCCCTCGAGAACAAGCCAACAGTGTTTTAGTGTGTATGGGCACATTCTTCTTACATAAAAGAAAAATACTCCACCCTCCTTGGATTAGATAACTTTGAAAAAAGTAGATAATCCCTCAAAAAGAGAGGATGGGATGAAAATATAAAACAGGTGTATTTAAAACACTGCAGCCTTTAGCTTCTCTGCCCAGGCGTTTTTTTGTTAAGGGTTTGTGGAGATGGGTAAAAGACTGGCTGTCTAAGCATGAGGACCTGGGTCCATATTACTAGGGACTACAGAAAGCCAGTGGCAGTAGTGTGCCTGTGTAGAAGTCTGGTGTTCCCAAGGAGAGATAGGACACAGAGACAGGACAAGCCCCTAAGCTCACATGCCAGCTACTTTATTGTATCCAACATAGTACAACAAAAGACCCTGCCTCAAACAAGAAGATGGTATAGACCAATGGCTGAGGTTGCCCTCTGAATTACACACACACACACACACACACACACACACACACACATACACACACACACACACACACCAGAGTATGCACACAGCTACACTCCCCTATACAAATGTGTACACAGACACCCATACCGTACCTGAACACAGAGAGATGCCAAAAGAGATTTTTTTTTTAAAACATCTAGAAAACGCATTCTGACTTGGCTAAAATCAGGTCAGGTCACTGTGTAACAAAGCCACTGTAAGGCAAAAGACTGATTGGCTGTAGAAAATGTTCAGGTTTCCATGGCTAACTGTCACATACACAGCCCTGCCTGCTTCCTTCAAGACACAAATGACATATGACTTAGAGATAAATGCCTACTCTGGGTGCAGCTATTTTCATAGCTGATTAGTTGACTAAATTCCATAGTAGCTTTAAAGTAGTTTATTTATATACATTGGGCTTTTATTCCAGAATAGTGCCAGTTAAATTTGGCATCAAAATCCAGCCTTCTGCCAAAGGAAAAGTCTATGCTGTTGACAGGGCCGACTGCACAGTACTGGGCTAGTACTACAGGGGGCAGGAAATGTGGGCGAGGGCTGTTTATTACGTAGCACAAATGAGAGTCTTTTGTTAATTTAAACGGCACTGTATCTTAACGCCTAATAAAAGTGTTAGATGTGAAATATAAACATTTTATGGGTACACTATGAATTTTAATGTTATTTAACTTTACTTTGTTAAATCATTTTCCACCTAGACAGTATATTTCCATTAACATTTTTAATGAAGAGACAGAAAGAGAGAAAGCATGGGTAAAATAGCAAATGGTTCCTATAAAGCAGAAAAGGAGTACAGCATTCTTTAAAGAGATATGGACAAAGGGAGAGTAGAAACAGCCCATGAGCTACCATAAGAAGCAGGTAAGAAACACAGGTATTAGGGAAGCCTTAAACCTTGGTTTCCGTGGTTAAAAGTCTCAGTCTTAATTGTCCCTCATTAACTAGAAGGGCAGACTTTTGTCTGTTTTTGCATTACCAGGTCCTTGGGGTAGAACCACATCTTTCATACTATGAGGTCAATAAAACTTCACTGAATACAGGAGTATAGGCAGGTTGGCTGGGCTCACACCTCCACGCATCCAAAATCTGTGATTTTAAAAAGCAAAAGCAATTCCAACCATCTCTTCTTTCATTCCTTAGAGGTTTAACAAGGACAGGAGTGAATGGGACCCCAGCCCAGTCGTCACAGACCCTGAAGACGCCCAAAGGCTCACTGGGAGAATACTTCTTCCTCTCCCAAAAGCAAAACATTGTTTTTAGCAAGAAAGGGGTGGACTAAAGAAACCAGAAGTGAAACCTTGCCAGCTGGAGAAGGCTCAGGGAGCACCTCCAGGAAGGTTCCCTGTGATTCACTGGCCTCTGGGAGAGCAAACTCCCACTGTCCCTACGGACCTCACAGTTCAGAGAAGGCACTGCTGAGGCTGGCTCAGATCCTAAAAGAAAAAATAAAAAAACTGGTAAGATGACAACCACATGGAAAGCAGCCGCCCCCTTTTCCAACTCCTGACAGGTAAAGAATTTATACAAAACTCCACCGGCCTTAGGAAAGACAACAGTGGGCCACCGGAGATAAGGTCTGAGAAAAGTCACTGAACTCTGTGGGAATGTTATAGGAAAAGAGAATAATTACTTTGGAAGGTTGAAAGCTCAGTGACTAGAGGACTAGATACTTAAGCACGTACCGAGTAAGTGGGTCAACATGTATGAACTAGTTCAAGAAAATTCCAGAACTGTAGGATGAGAGGCAGGTCTCAGCTTTCCGGTGAGATACTTGGGACAAACATCTTAAAAGGCTATAAGCAAATAGAGCAGAAACAACAAATATAAGTAGATTGGGAGGTGCATAGAAAATTCATGGATTAGAGAAAACACCAGTAGCCTGAAGTAAAAACAATCATTGTTTTTTTTTTTTTTTGAGTATTTGTTCTAGAAGCTTGAAACTCAAATTTAAACATGCATGTATTCATCTATCAGCTAGCTTCAGTGATTATCAACCAATAGCCAATATCGGTTTTTGTTAGACCCCTTATTTCACTTCTGTCACATTTTTCTCACCTCAGCCCCAGGATCATTTGGAAGCATACTTCAAAACCCGTCATTTTTCTTGTAAAGATTTCCATGACTATTTCAAACATAAGGGTATTTTTGAAAACATAACCATAATATCAATACCTCATAAAAACTAGTAGTAATTCTTGAAAAACATCGAATACCCAAATTTCAATGTCAAGTTTTCCTGGCAGGTGACAGAGAGTAGTTTGGGAATTAAGAATTCAGGGCTGTGTTGGCAACAGGAGATATTTCAACTTAAATCCAGTATTTCTGAATTATCTTAGAAAATCAGAAGAATCTACAAACTCTATGAACATATTCCTGAGGCATAAGATTGAGCAAGAAGCAAGGGTCTGTTTCTGGGACTAGCTGGTTGGTTGTTCACACATTCTTTGACTCCCCACTTCCTGTTGTCCTACATACTGCACACCCCATCTGGCTACATTACCTTCCTGATTTCAGGACACAATTGAACTAACAGAAGTTTTGAAGGACCAGGAGCCATCCTTTAGCTTTAGGAGACCATGTCATAAACAACAAATATCACCATGGTACAGCCCTACACACTGAGTAAGTAAGCCTCAGGCCAAGTAGAAAGCTACAGCCCTAAAGACAAAAAATGGTGGAGCTTGAAGGTCAACACGAGGACAGAACAAGAGAGGGTGCAAAATCAACAGACAGCAGAGCCAAGATGGAGGGATGGAGGTGTTGCAAGGCATGAGTTTATTTGATTAATTCAAGAATTATTTGGAAAACCAAGTTATGTGCTGGACTTCTTTTCTTTGCTGTACGGCATTCCAAGATCCAGAGATGGGTAATGTTGCTTTTCAAGGAGTGAAAGCCAAGTTCAACACTACATAAAGCCTCCCCTACCCCCTGTTCCCTTGTCAGTCTTGAAACATGAGAATGTGAGCACAGTAGGTTAAATTAAAAGTGCAGGGGCTGGAGAGGGGGGTTAATACGCTTAAAATTAAAACTAAAATTAAAACTGAAACCAAAGTTTCTTATAGCCACCACTACCTATTGTCAGTCGGTTTCCTTGCAGGTTCTGTGGGAATGATTCAAACTCAGTGAAAGACAAAAAAAAAAAAAAAAAAAAAAAAAAAAGTGGTGTGTGTTTCACAACTAGGTCCTATTGAAAACAAAATGAGCTGAATTTTAAGGCTGGAGGAAAAAAAATAAAAGAACTGTACAATTTGTTTTGCACACACAGTAAAGTAAAAACTAAAGGCAATGGGTATAAAATGTTAAACATTTACTTCACATGATGTTTTCGAGCACTCTGGTATTAATGGATAATAAGAAGTAGTGTACCATATCCTACACATCTCTAGATGGGGAAATTTGACTTCCAGTCTAAAGACATATACCTTGGTAGGTAGGTATACGTGACATTCATTAGTGGCAATCATACCTGAGGGAATGCACAAGACCAGCAGCAGAGACATCTAGAAATGTGGCATAAGAAGAAATGGAGAAGGGTCTGTTGTCCTGCAAAGAAGGGAACTGATTCCGTTAAAAGTTTGCAAAATAAACTTGGGAGGTGGCTCAGCTGGTGAAAGTCATACCTGGCAGCTGGACTTCAGTCCTACCCAGGATGTAGAAGGAGAGAAGGACTCCCTTATGCTGTGTCCTCTAACAATTACAATACCGTATGGCACACACACACACACACAAACTCACACACACATGTGCGCACCCACAGGTGTGTGTGTGTGTGTGTGTGTGTGTGTGTGTAGTGTATAGGTATATGATGTACCTGTACATGGTGCATAATTAATTTTTTAATTGCAATATAATGTGCAGCCAAGATGTAGAAAGTTTGAATGCACAAATGATCAAGAAGAAAATAACTTAGGAAACTGCCACATGTCATCAGATCCCATATACACTGTAAAGTCATGTCACTCTACACTAACAACCTCAACCAAGGAAATCAGCCTTCCCCATGAAAACCCACCATGGCTAACTCTGTAGCTGGGAGCTACCTTGTCTTTCTGTGAGTTCTCTGACTTCGTTCTAGTGTCCTAAAGAAGATTTGTGACCTCAAAGGCCAGCACACCAGCCCCAGATCAAAAGCAACCCTGATGACCCAGACAGATCCGGGAAAGGCTGTGGGCTCCCCCTAAAGAGTCAGTGGGAAACTACAGCTACAAGGACTTACATGATGTCACATTCTTCTGCTTTTCCCTAATAAGATAAACATGTCTGGATATATAAACTATTACACTAAGCATAAAGAAGAAGGGAAGTCGCATCATGTTCTTACTTCCTTAAAATAACGTCCTTTAAAATAGCAGGGCATGAATAGCAGATTAAGACTGAGATCCTCCAATTGAGGTAATGGTGCGGTCTGCAGGCATACTTGGAAAGCTCTGAAGATATTGTTTTTAAAACTATGTCTTTCAGTTCAGGGGTTGGGGTAGAAATCCTCCTGGCATTAGTGAACAGAAGCCTGAGGTGTTGTAGAATGTCTCTCCCAAACACCAATAGGGAATCCAGACCAAATGTGGCAAGACTAAAGCCCCCCTTTCAAATATAGGCATATGTATGCATGTAACATCGATATAGCGCTGCTTCCAGGATTCTGTCCTAAAATATCTCCACCAAATTCTACTAATCAGGATATGGTTTCCCCATTGCCATGTTTACCCCAATAGCCAGTGGTGCCATAATAGCCTACATAGAATGTGCAAATAAAGTTTAGTGATTAAATTATAATTTTTATGTATATTTAGTGGGATAAATGCTAATAACCACTTCTTTTATAACTTCAGAAAGCTGGAAATGAAGGGGGGAGGAAATGGGAGGTTGAAAAGCTACTGCTCCAACAGACTCGGGGTGCTTCATCATTTATTCTTATGAAATATACAGTTTAACATGGCAATGGGTCATACGGATGCAAGACTGGCCATCTAGAGCACGCAACACACTATGTCCTTATTAAAGTAAGAATATTATTTTGAGTAAAAATTTCTTCATGCTTTTCTGTATAAATAAGTAGGATTAGGAAAATTAGTCATTATACTTTGACTTCTCTTAAATAAAATTAAATACTGCCCTCTTATAAAGCTAGGAAATTTAAACTTCACCAAAAGGGATATAATAGTTAAATTAATTGAAATGGAATGAGGTCAAACAGGGAAAGAATTCAACAATTTTTTAACTCAAAGAACACTGTACAAAAAGATTCCTATTAAGTAGAATTATAGTAGCCATAATCAGGCCTGTTATCTTATTTTCTTTTAGTAATATCTAAGGTGCGCGTGAATATATCATATATTTATGTACTCATAAATATAATTCTAAGCAACCCTTTTAAGAGCACAAAAGTATTTCCTTTTATGTGTGTTGTGAAACCCCTATCATAAATCTTTTATTACTGATCATCTTTTATTAAGGTAAACAATATGCTTTGAGAATCTTTACCACTAAATGCTTGAATATGGCTTTAATTAGTTAGAAGGGTTGTGAAAAGTCAAATTAGAAAGTCAAGATAAAGATTCATATGGCCATACTGTTCCCCAATACACTTTACTGGGAGAAGAAACGGAATTCACCTTGAATTCTCGCTGTTTAATGTTGTCTAATATTTGCTTCTATTCCTTCAAAGTATCCCTCTGTGGTTCCTGGTGAGGAAATCTGCTTCATGCCATAGCCTGTGTCAAACTGCCTCACCTGTCTGACTTCTTGGTTTTGATCCCAGATCCCTGAACCACCATTTGGCTTGAAGTTTGGAAAAACAGACCATAGAAATCTGGCTTGGGTATAAAGAAATCCCCAGTGAGCATTCGTCATTCCTTATACACACCTTAAGCCATATCTACTTGTTTCTTTGGTAATTCAATCGACAGTTGTGATAAACTTTTTAACCTATTATTCCTGGGCTAGGGATGTAGCTTAGTGGTAGAGCATCTTCCTCTCAGGAATGATGCCCTGAGTGTCTCCAAATGATGATGATGATGATGATGATGATGATGATGATGATGATGATGGTGATGATGATGGTGATGATGATGATGATGATATGATGATGACGATGATGACGACGACGACTACAATGATGGCGATGATGGTGTCAGAGATGGAGACAGTGACAGTGATGATAATGACAATGGTAATGTTTCCAACCACCTAATATTTGGCTCTTCTTTCTGATGCTCAGCAAACTTTCACAAACACAGGCATCATGTGGAGTCCCAGCCTTCAGTCTTCTGTCCCTGATACCCAAATCAGGGTTGTCATTTTTCTTCTTAGTGCTGTTCCACTACACAGAAGATAATAGAAATAGATGGCCAGCCATTCCCCTGTTCTTAGTGATGGCAGATGGTCAGAAATAACTATATTTTATTCTTTAAAAATAACTACAGTAGATTGACTTATGCCTGGAAATACGTCATTTATACAGAACCCACAATAATTAAGCAAATGTACTAACCAAGAATGAAGGTTTCCATGATTTAATAACTTAGCCTATGATGCCAGGGTCCCGCAGTTCTCATCTCTGGCCACTAGGGCATCATTTCTGCGTTGTGGGAGAATTAGCTAAGTGCTGCCTCTAGACTATAACATCTTTCCAAGTGTGAATTTATTCTTTCCCTCCTTGCTGGCCATTTTTACTTTTCCAGCTTGGCATATAGAATCTCGCAAGTCTCCCTGGCAGGTGACTCATATTTAAATATGAATGGAGCAGCTGGCTTCTGTTATCCTAAAGGGTTACATGATGTCATTGCACGTTTTCAGTCGATGTAAAAACAAACTGCTCACTTCACACATCACTCCCAGTAACATGCACTTCTGTGAGGTCACGGGGACTTGTAAAGTGTCTGAAATTTTTCCAGTTTTAAAAATTAAAGACCAATGTTCTGTTGCTTAGCAATTCAACAGCAGCAACCAAAAGTTCCCGGAATGCCCTGCTGCGGCTGTGCTGTTAGAGATTTAGTTCTAAAACACTGAAGCCTTACAATGAGGACAGTGCAAACAGTGATAATAATAATAAATGCTGATGTGGTTCAACTAGTGAGCGTATCCCAGACAGGCCCAACTGCTCTTTTGTAGCAGCCTGTGTATGGGTACCACAGTTAGACACACAAGCACACATGCATGCACACATGCACGCACGCAAACAAGCACATACACATAGACACACATAGACACATATATGCACATGCACTGTGCATGGGTACCACAGTTAGACACACAAGCACACACGCATGCACACATGCACGCGTGCACACAAGCACATACACATATACACACATAGACACATATATGCACATGTACACACACACAGACACACACAGAGATAGACACAAACACACACAAGCATGCATGCACACACATAAACACACACATATACACACATACACAGACACACACATATGCGTACAAACATACATACACACACCCACACATGAACACACAAACACATGCATGCACACACATGCACACACAGACACAAACACATGCAGGCACACACACAGATAAGTGCATACCCACCCACCCACACAGACATACATACAGACACATACACAAACACACACATGCACACTACAGAAGAAAGAATTAACTGAGGGCTTGCCTTCAGTTTCAGGGTATTAGAGTACAAGCCCATCATTGGAAGGAGATGGCAGCAGGCAGGTAGGCAAGCAGGCATGGCACTGGGGCAGTAGCTGAGAGTGTCTATATTAATCCAAAAAGTAGAGTGTGCTGACTGGAAATGGTGTGGGCTGCCCCCAGTGACACACTTGTTCCCACAAGGCCACACTCTCAAGAGTTCTACCATCTGGGGACCAAATATTTAGAAATATGAGCTCACAAAAACCACTTTCATTCACATATGAATGATAATAAAACATTAAACCTGATGATAAAAAGAAACTGGTAAAGATAGTTGTGGAGAGTGCCAATGTTTCCAGTACAACTCATAACAGCATCAGAAGTACAGTTAGGAAGTAGCAACAAAAATAATTCTATGGTTGGCAGTCACCAGAACATCAGGAACTGTATTAAAGGGCCACAAAACATTTGGATGGTTGAGAATTGCTGCTCTAGATGGAGAACATCAAAAGTAAAAAGGGCATATTGGTTCTGCCCATCAATATGAATGATCGGCAAAAGGAAAATCTGAATGAATAAATAAATTCAGAGTCTCTGTCCTTCACTACACTATGTCTCTTGGGACCTCAGGGATGGCTCAAAGGTTAAGAGTACTGGCTGTTCCTGCATGGAAGCCAGCTGCAGTTCCCAGCACCCTCATGGTGGCTCTGAACCATCTCCGGTTTCAGGAAAACCAGCACTCTCTCTTGGAACCAGACACATACCACATACATACAGGTAAAAAGCTTATACACATGAAATAAATGAACAAATCTTTAAAAACTTATCTACTAATCACATTTGATGAATGTTATTTTCAACAACACACTGCTGTGGCGTCCATGTGTCTCTCCAAATTCATCTGTTGAGAGCCTCACAAGCATTTAAGTCCTAAGAGCCATCTCAAGTTTCTCTGCCTCTAGAACAGTGAGAGAATTCATTTCTCTTCTTTATGAATTACCCAGTCTCAGGCATTCAGTTATAGTCTCACATGGGGCCAATTCTAATATCAATGGCAACGTGAAAAGTCAGAAACCGTAATATTAATATTTACCATTTATTGAGTGCTTGCGGCATTCATTGCCTCAGCGCAATCATTTCATCCTTGATTTGTTTACCTGAACAAATATTGAAAGGGTACCTCCTGTACTTCTGCATACTTCCTTCTGTAAAGAGCATACGGAAAGAGTCAGATAAAACGAATGAGAGTAACTGCTGCTCGCTCTTTCCAACTTCCTGTACCGCAGGCAAAATGATACAACCTTAACGATACCTGTACCTGAGTATGTAGACCCACGAATATGTGACCTTACCTGCTCTAAGGAACTTCACAGATGCAGCGAGGGATAAGGAACTTGAAATAAGGGATTATCTTAGCTTATCAGTGGACCCCACCTATTCATGTGAGCCCTTAAGAGAGCTTTCCCATGGATCAGAGGACGGAAAATGTAGGCATGGACTGGGCAGCAGAAGAATACAGCACAGCTGCCTTTGACAATGGATACAGGTACCAGAAGCCAAGGAGTATTCACAGCCTCTAGACCAGTGACTCTCAACATCGCTAAGGCTCCAACCCTTTAAATACAGTTCCTCGTGTTGTGGTGACCCCCCCCAAGAGTAAAATTATTTTTGTTGCTACTTCATAACTGTAATTTTGCTGCTGTTATGAAACGTAATGTAAATATCTGTGATTTCTGATGGTCTTAGGCGACTCCTGTGAAAGGGTTGTTGAACCCCCTAAGGGATCATGACCCTTGAGATCTAGACCGTGAAAGAGCAAGCAAATAAATAAGTAAATATAGTACACTTCCAGCATTGCATTAGAAGTACGGCTCACTCACGCCTCCGTCTTTCCCAATGAGAGCCAGAACCACACACTAATAGATCTGTGTTGTTTCAGCCGCCAAGGAATAATAATATGGTGACTGATTATTGCCAATAGAAAAATAATGCATTGTACAAAGGTAAAAGAAGCCGGACTTTCAGCTTTCAAAACAGTGTGGCTGACTTTTTCTAAAAGATTGTCTCAGTTGTAAATATTAATTTCAGTGCCTCAAAATAAGAAAGCACAAGAATATAATGAGTTGTAAAATAAATATTACCATTGGATAGACTTGGTATCAGCTGCAAAAATACCCATTACACATATCACTGTGCAGATCGTCCAACATCAATACACAACACGAGTGGATTAAAATGAGCTCCTGAAGAGTTGTGGGAGATGGTCATTCCTGAGGACCAGCCGTCATAACTCCAAACTTTTCACCTGGAAGGTCTGCATTAATCATTTAATTTTTCTTTTTTTTTTTTTAACTTTAAATATTTTCATGGGCCATCGTCACCTCTAAATCTGTCTGCTCAAAAATACATGTTTTCCTCCCAGACCATTCCATCCACTGGAAAGTGAAAGAGAATTGAACTTTTGCCAGAGAGGAGGAAAAATTACTTTTCACGAGAGAGAGATTTTTTTGTTATAATGAAATTCCTTTCCGAAGACACAGAAGCCAGCACGACACACGGAACACCAACGACAGAGGCACTGTGATGTTTCAAAACTCTGTTCCATTTGCAAATGCACCTTGTGTAGTGCTCCTACGGTAGGTACACAATGGTAAACGACTAAAGAACAAGAAGCGATCGTTTCCTTCCTTCTTCCTGGTTAACTTATGTGTGCTTTTATGATGTTATCTTTAGTCGGAAAAACTTGCCAGAAGACAAGATCATTAACAGTTAAAGGGAATGAATTGCATAGTATTAAGAAGAGCTAATAAAGCTTCAGATTTTCCCAAGGTAACACACGAGCAATAAGTGCCCGTATCTGCGTTTAACAACTGAAGGAAAAGAAGTCTTAGCATTTAAATATTTCACAAACAATATATTCAATTTATGTGAACATTCTCGAAACTGTGTGCAAAACCATACTTCTAAATACACACTAGCTATATCACAATGAGAAATGGATGCGTCATTGAATGTTACAGGGCAGGGGCAGTATATAAATTTTTTAAGAATATAAGTATCTATTTTCTCTCCTCAAAGTGAAAAAGGGACGGACAAAAAAAAAAAGAAGAAGAAGAAGAAGAAGAGTACCAGGGTGTTTGGCGGCTGGTGAGCAGGTGTGTGCTGGTGAATGAGCCACTGGGGGATTGGGAGCTTTTAAAAGAGATTGATTCTCTTGCTTAACTAATTATTTTAAACATGCTTTTAAAGGTATTAATTACTTGCAGAAAAAGAGTCTCCATTTGCTTCTAAATTGTTTCTTTGCATGACTCTTTGCCTGCAAAAATGACTAGGTTAAAAGTGAACATTCTGTCACTATAAATTTCAATAACATGCCTTAAATAGTGTGCTTAAATTTACTACTTAAACTACAATACAGTGTTATATTTTTAAATGTTATTTAACATTAAAGAAAATGGATTTAAATATAGCCATAGAAATGGTTACGACCATCAACCATTTAAAAATGTTTGTATTTAAAATGATATGCTTTGTACCCAAAATAGCCCAATATATTTAATATCTGTATATGTAAATGCAAGGCTGAATGTCCTGTAAAAGACTTTCTGTTTCTCTGTGCACTCGTGCCTGTGTGTGCCTAGAGTGGAACATGTTGATAATTTCTCTTGCACACTGTACAAATGCTAAGAAGTCACTACTCCCCTGCCGCTGGAGCCTTTCCCAAATGCTATAGACTTGGGCATCTAAGTTTAAGCTGCTCAGGACATCTGAATCTGCATTTGAGAAATGTATTATCAGTTTATCAACAGTACTTTAACATTATTTTGAAATGTCTGCTTGGCAGGCAGAACAATGGCTTTCACCATGACCTGTCTGTGTGTGTGTGTGTGTGTGTGTGTGTGTGTGTGTGTGTGTGTGTGTGTGTTCACCATAACCTGTCCGTGTGTGTGTGTCTGTGTATTCACCATAACCTGTCCATGTGTATGTGTGTGTGTGTGTCTGTGTATTCACCATGACCTGTCCATGTGTTTGTGTGTGTGTGTGTATCTGTGTGTTCACCATGACCTGTCCGTGTGTGTGTGTGTGTGTATCTGTGTGTTCACCATGACCTGTCCATGTGTATGTGTGTGTGTGTGTCTGTTCACCATAACCTGTCCGTGTGTCTGTGTGTGTCTGTGTATTCACCATGACCTGTCCGTGTGTGTGTGTGTGTGTGTGTGTGCATATCTGTGTGTTCATCATGACCTGTCCATGTGTGTGTGTGTGTGTGTGTGTGTATCGTGTTCACCATGACCTGTCCGTGTGTATGTGTGTGTGTGTATGTGTGTGTGTGTATGTGTGTGTGTGTGTATCGTGTTCACCATGACCAGTCCGTGTGTGTGTGTATCTGTGTGTTCACCATGACCTGTCCGTGTGTGTGTGTGTGTGTGTGTGTGTGTGTGTGTGTGTGTAAGGATGCTTTCCCCATCCCTTGCCACTGTCCTTTCACATCTCTCCTTGCTTCCTGATCCCAATTGGCTCCCTACTCTCTCCACACACAGATGTGTGTATACATATGTGTGCATATGAGAACGCACGTATTATTCTTTCTTTTCCCCTCAACACTCTTCCTTTCTTCACACTGTGGGTCCTTTCCTCTCCTTATACAGTCTACAGTATGAAAATGGAATGTTTGTGGAAGACATATATCTACATATATGATATAATTTCCTTCTGGCTTATTTTGCAATGCTTATTAATTTTCATTAAAATTAATTACATCATTCCCTTCATTTCCTTTACTTCCTACAAATCTTCCTATGCACCCCCCAATCCCTCTGACAGTCCTAAGTTCTACTTCTTAAAATTATTATCATTACATATACAGATATACATATATATGCATAACATATATATATACATATATATATATATATGCACATAACCTCTTGTGTCTATTCAGTGTTGCATGTTATACATGACTTTAAAGTAGACCACTTGGTACTGGGTAACCAGGTAGGGAGCGCCCCCATGGAGGAAGGAGACTTCTCCCACTCTCAGCATCCCTCAACCTCCTGTAGTTCTTTACATAGGATATAGCATGACCACGGCGTACATCATTGCAGTCATCAGCATGTTGAGCCCAATTGCACATTGCCTGAGGACAATTTTAGCACCAGGTCCAGTCCACAAATACTTCAGTATGCACCCCTGCCTATGGCATGGCATCCTCTTCTTCACTGTATCCTGGGAGTGGTTCCACGGGGCAGGAATCCCAAGCAGCCCTGGTAATGCATACATGCTCAAAACTCGTTACTTTTGATATGTCTTGTTCTGGACCTAAATGCAACAGAAAGTCTTCCTTGGGGTGCATGATATAGAGGGAAAAGTACAACTTCTTTTGCTGCCCAGACTCAGATTAATGAGTCACAGACAGCAGAATAAAGAAATTTAGGACTCTTGGAATTAATGAGCAAGCCTGGGATTAGTATTCCAGGTGCTCCCTAGTAATACCAGGGAGCACTGCAGGATCACAGGTAGCTTGGTGTTTGAGCCAACATTTTTACATTAATACCGCTTATGCCCATATGTGTGGAGATCATCCCTATGCCAAAATATATAAGTATGTGGTACACACACATACACACACACACACACACACACACACACACACACAAAGGTCTAAAAGAGAAATCAGTTCATTAAAACCCATTTTAACATTTTATGCAATTTTTAAAATGCCACACCAACTCATCCTCACACATCCAGAGTTTTCAGAAGTTTCCTTCCCTGTGAAATATACAAATAAGTGAAATACAAAAACATACGAGACTCCATACTAAACATGCTTCTCGGCTTGGCCCCGAACACATTTTAATACATCGTGTGAAGATCAAATTGTTCAAAAGAGACAATCAGCATGGAGCACTGAAGTGTAGAAGCGGGTAAAGTAGTCTCAGACAATTTATAAACACAAGGGCGGAATTAAAATGAAAACTCCCCCAGGTCAGCAATGATATCACTCTGCAACCAAAGGGCGGAAAGTCTACCGGTGCTCAGTGGAGATGCAGGAACTGGCTCCTGAGAACGTACACAGGAGTGACAAAAATAAACAACACTGCAGTCTGGTGGATAATTCGGCTCCCCTGTGACAGCAACACAAAAAGGGAGTCTCTAACAAGCTCCAAAAATATGTGTATGTGTATTTTAAGTAAAATTTAGCTTTCTAGCCAACTACAATTTTTTTTTGCCTGCTGAAAATAATGAACTAACATAAAAATGATATAAGGATATGCGTAAAAGGGACATTTAAGTGAAGAAGGTTGAAGAGCCCCATAAATTTACTGAAGATTAAATTAGAGCTGAAAGTGTAAGATGGAGCGATAGAACAATTTGGGGGTGGTTCCTTCTGTAAGCAAGGATGCTTTGGGCTTTATCGGAAATCAGGTTTGCATAACAGATCAGAGGCAGGACCAGACCCGGCTCGGGAATGTGAATCCCAAGCAGCCCCTGGTAATGCATACATGCTCAAAACTCATTACTTTTGATATGCCTTGTTCTGGACCTAAATGCAATAGAAAGTCTTCCTTGGGGTGCATGATATACATGAAAAAGTACAACTTCTTTTTAAAACGCCATTAGAATATTTTATTGTGTGTGGACATACACTCTTGTTACTCCTAAATGCTATTCTATTGAGTACAGTTTATATTCACTGGCAAAGCAAAATCTCCGGGGAAGCCGGAGAGGGAATGCAATTTCTAGTAATAACAGCTCACAACAGTGAATACTCTCCACTTATCCTCACAATTTCCAGCTATTTTGGACTCCTTTCTGAATTAACCTTTCATATCAAAAGGAGCAATTCTGCACACTAGAGACTCCGGCACAATTTCATGCATAATTTATTCACTCAGTTCAACATTAAACGCACAGTCCTTGACTTTGTCAAGGTGGATTCTGTTGGCAGACTTCACAAGCAGCAAAACAGAAGAAATGAGATCTACAAGTCGGCCTCTTCACCTGTTCTGTCTGGTGAGAGATGACGGGAGGGAGGTGGCAGAAAGAGCAAAAAAAGGTAAGATTCTGGTACAGTGTGCTGTCAGCTGTGGAGCCTCTAGCAAGCACAATGCTGTGTTCTTAATCTTGTGTGATGATTTTTTAATCCAAAACAATGCCTTGAATTCTATTTCACCCACCAAAGTCGGCTACAATTCGTTAGCTTACGACAAGTCCACAATTGGTGGATAAACAGTATTTTATACTAGGTTGTTTCCTACGTGTGGTTGGAAGGAATTACTAGAAGCTTTTATTCAAGCAGATGCAGACATCAGCTTGGGGACACATGAGAACAGCTCATTTTAGAAATTTAAATAACACAGATTCTCTAATGGGATCTCCAAAGCTCAATTTGTTCTCCCGGGTTAGTCTTCAAGAATATAGACGTTCGTTTTCTCTTCTTACACTGCTCCTCTGAAATCTCAAATGAGAGATATGAGCAGCCACATGTAAAAATGGAACCCAGGCTCACCGTGAAAAGATCTGCGCTCTTAGCAGTGTGGGAGGAAGCCTGGAGTAGACAGGAATGTATTTTTGCCACCTTAAAAGGCATTTCCTTCCAAACCAATCACATAGCACCTAGGGTCACACAGCCTATATCCTGTATATCAGCTACTTTACATTATGATTCATAGCAGTAGCAAGATTACAGTTGTGATGTTGGAACGAAATAATTTTATGGCTGGGGGTCACCGCAGCATGAGGGACTCAAAGCGCCTCAGCATCAGGAAGGTTGAGAACCACCGCTGCAGATGTTGTCTTTCTCAGGTTTCAGAACTGTAAATAATTTTTGGTCCTCCTGTAATACAGGGACTTTGCCCTGTTAATGAGTGCAGTATCAGTTTTCTGGCATGAGGGCTTTGTTCACGGCAACCATGATCAGAGATTTGCGAGCAGGACTGAGTTGAATCCCCTGTAGTATCACTATGATGAAGCTGTTGGCATCATGTGCTGCAGATGAAGAAACTGAGGCTCAGCCTCCCTAGTTAACACACTATCCCCAAGCTTTTAAGATTCAGTGTCCTGTGAAAGATAAGTTACGAAATTAAGCAGTAATTACCTTTAAATGCAGAAACAGACACTAAGATAGTTCCTTACATACATTAGGCAAAGTGAGTCTGTCCTTAACTTTTGTCCTATCCAGTAACCCACTCCTTACCCAGTAGTAGGCACTTGCTGCTTTCCAAACCTGTGGCGCTTACAAGGCCTAGAGTATCCAGAGAGGCGTCACTGGAAATTCTACAAATGCTGGAGTTTCCACCTGGGACACTTTGGCATGAGTTTTTCAATTGAAACTTTCTTAGCTAGCTGCCCCCACAGTCTAGTTAGGAGAAGCTATGATGCACATAAATTTGAGCCTTATCAAAACTGAGCCTTGCTTTTATAATTTGCCTTTAAATTTACTGCAAGACTGTGAAAATTAAATGCCTCTGGTAGCAGCAAAGTGTCTCACTGAGAGTTGAGCACTCCTGCCCGGTTACCATTCCAGTCTTTTATTGTCTCCAGATAGCTTCTGGATTTGGACCAAATCGTTGGAATCTGTAGAAACCCTGAGATGTAGCAAGTTTCTCATTTATGACCTTTACAGCCGCGGAGACTCTCATTTGCATCCTAATTATGACATACAAAATGAAGTAGAAAAAAAAATCTCCTCTACCTACATTCCCTAAACACTTATGACAGGAGTGATTGGCAGATGGTAGGAAGAGCGCAAGTTGTGACAGAAACAGATGTACTAGACTGAATGCAGTGGCTAAGCATCCTCTCCTGCATCTCCCTTGCTTGGGTACCCCACATCTGTGAAAGTCTAGAGCATTGGCCTAGAATTTCAGATCCTGGGACAGGACTTCATAATTACAGAGTAGCACCAGAGTCTCAATGCTAGGAATTCTAAGTATGTGAAGCTAAGAAGTCTTATCACATTCAGTTGCTCTCTATGGAGGCTAGAACTGTGGAATAGACATAGATGTGGCTGGGACATCGCTGAGTCAGTAAAATGTTACCTATGTAAGCACGAGGCTCCAAGCTGGATTCCCACAACCAGAACCCACATAAAGCTAGGCTTGGTGGCATGTGTTTTACTATAACCCAGCACTGGGGGGAGGCAGGGCAGAGACACACACATAGATCTGTAGGACTATTGGTCAGCTGGTCTAGTTGAACAAGCAAACCACAGAACAGTAAGAAGTCCTGTCTAAAACAAAAAAAAACCTAGACAGAGAGCACTTGAGCAAAAACACCTAGGGTCATCCTCTGATCTCCACATATATCATGTGCACACACAACAATACTCCACATATAAGCATGTGCACACGTGCACTGATGAGAAAAATAAAAACAAATAACACTTCCCGCTCCCCCAAAACCCCCAAGCTCTTTTGCTTCCTAGTCTAGTGACCATGCACACATCTTAATCTTCTTGAGCCTTGGATTCCCCATGAGAACATAAGCAAGATAATCTCTGTGAGAATCACCTTGAAACTGATTTTAAGCTGAGTAACCAACTTCCTAGCTCAGTATTTACCAGTGCCATCCATCTGTTTTCCCTTGTATGATTTCAATTTCAATTTTATTATTTATAATATATCACTGAGGCAGTTACTACAAGAGTTTTCATACAGAGGATGAGTCAAAACCTAGAAATTAATTTATATGTGTAAATCGTGCTTAGCTGGTAAGTGGGAAGCTAGAATTTATCATGTATCTCTTTGACTTCAAAGCTCAAAATGTTTAAATCACTGTGCTATATGCTACTATGTTAATAAACGGCTGATAAAAGGAGCTTTTCAAGAACTGACAAGGTATTGAGGCAGAATTTGTGTAAGACCATAAACTTAACTTACAACTAATATAAATTAAATGTTCTACTGCTTATTCCTGCGGCATCCTCCAAGCACTCCATAAAAGGGGGTTTCAAATACATGTTCTTGGATAAATCTGTAATCCTAAGACCCTTTCCCTGATGGTACCCAGGCCTTGGGAGGACCATGGATAAGCCTCGCATCTGTGGATCTTTGTAGATTCATCATGGGGCTGATGAGAGATACTTCTCAAAGCTGGAAATGGCCAAGTGGTGTATTAGTAGCACCAATTTAAATGTAAACTTCACCCCCAAATATCCTCCAAGTTAAAACAAACAAACAAACAACCTGTAGTTTTCAGAAGTAGTTTCTCCCCTCTCATCCACATAGCAAACAAATACTAGCTATGGAGATAGCTATGTTGTAGAAGGCTTGCCTAGCATATATAAAGCCCTAGGTTCCATCCCTAGCAACAAAAAGAAGAGTGAAGGAAGGAGTAGGGGGAAAAGAAGGAGAGGGGAAAGAAAATTTTCTCCACCTGATAGAGGGAGAAGGAAAAGGAAGGTGGATGTTAGAACTCGGAAGGAGGGGGGACAGGGGAGGAGGGAAAGAGAGAAGAACAAAAGGGGAGGAGGGGGGAAGGGGAAAAGGAGGAAAGGGGGAAGGGAGGAAGAGGATGGGGGAGGAGGTGAGAGGGCAATAAGAGAGAGATGAAGTATCACAGGAACTATACACTGGTTCTGGAGTAAAGATGAACAGGGTCACATGAAAATGAAGGTCAACCCTGCTCCCCAGCCCTGAGGCCTCCAACAAGGGGGTCAAAACCAGAGTCTTGCTTCCTAGTAGCTCCTTGGGAAAGGTTCTCTGCATTCAGGTGAAAGGATGGGAAGGCTGAGAAAAGGAAGAAAGGGAGACCAGTGCAGCTGCCATCATCAAGCAGAAACCACTGGACCTTTGAGCATTACCTGAAATGCTTCTTAGAGTGTCCTCCAAGGGACCATTGGCTTCCATCTGGTGTCCATTGAGGGGGTTGCCCTTGAAGAGTCTGACTTCTGAGCACTTTTATTTTGTACTTCTAAGACATGATCCTTCAGACATAGTCCTCAAAGAAAAGCCAAGAGGCACAGCTCAACCCTACTGTGTCCGAAGTAGCCTGTGCACAGACTGTAAAGGCCAAGGTAGATGGCAGGCCCCAGAGTAACAGGGGAGCGCAGCAGTCCTCTCAGCATGGTCCAGTTGTAGGTCTTGCCTGTGTGTACTGTAATTCTCTCTATGTTGCTCTCTCTTGGCCTGGGCTCCAATCTCCTAGAGCAGGTACTGTGTTAGGAACCATCTCATAGAATCCCTCAGTCATCTCCTAGCTGTCTCATCCATCAAGCCTTTCCTGACCCTTCCCAATGGCAGTACTCATCAAAATCAACGTCGTTTGAACATATCTAAGAAGATAAGGTACGAACTCTATGATAAGAAATTTAAGGTCTGCAACCCTCACTGTCAAAATATGACGAAGAACTTTTGTTTCAGTTCAGTTACAAAAAAGTTGGTTTCTCCCTATCTTTCGAAATTTTAAAAAGGATAATTTAAAAAAAAACACAGAGAAAAAAATCCTCTGAAGTATTTAAAAATGCATATGTATATCTGTATACATGTATAGATTATAACTCAGTGCTGTGTTTTGACAAGTATTTTATCTTGTTATATTTTTTTAAAATTTTGTTGCTATTGAGTCAACTGATAAAATGTTACCTTTAAATAATTTAAGCAACTGGCCTATATTTTCTCTACTCTAGACTTCTTCAAATTAATTTGAAAGATTTTTTTTCCTGCGCCCTTCTCCTCCTGTTTGCTTGATGCACCCTGACATAAATTCAATACAAATATGAGTTACTGTTCAGAGAGGCAGCCCAGCAATGTTAATTGACTGATCAAAATCATGGCCTCCCGTCCCTAAAAGAATCATGTTTCGAAAGTCCTATAAATTTAAAGTGGAATCTCGAGGCCTCTGACTGAGTGGGGCAGTTTGCATTATCTTACCATTTTGTAAAAGCATGGTTGATTAAAAAAAAAAAAAGTACACTGCCTACAAAAATGTGTAAAACTCAACTCCTACTTACTACTTAGAGTTCACTTAAAGTTGGTATGCATCTGTCTGGTGTTAATGATGTCAGCATTCCAACCAACAGCTTGATTCTGAGCAAAGACCCTGGGCCTGGCACTGGGCTGATGGCTGCATTTGTTAGCTACAAGGAATCATGTTGCTATTTCAGATTTCATCAGCCCCTCATTGAAATGGCTTAGACCCAAACTCTCTAAAAATCTGAGCTGGTTCCACTTGCCAGCACAACCAATATCCCACTAACTCTACGTACACCTAAAGCAAGAATTCTATATTCTCCTGAAAAGATGTTTGCCATCTGCTAACAGTGATAGTCCCTATCATTGTAAGCAATGTATAATCTTAGCTTTTCACTTCTGTGCCTACTCAGTCTTTTCTCTGGCCAACAGTATTTTCTCCCACTTGGATGTGCATATCATATATATGACATAAGATATATCACCTGTAAAGTATACTGCTCCGTGGTACTAAATGGTTTTCCATGCTGCGTAACTATTACCACCTTTCTAGAATTTTCCATCATTGTTCAAAGAATCACCAAACTTGTAAATTATAACTCTCCATCTTCCCCTTTCTCTACCCCTCAGGAACCTCTCTAATTGTGATCTCTGCAGACTTACCCAGCACCCCGTTAGAGTAGTATCTTTGTTTTTTTTCTGTTTTACTTATTTCACTTTAGCATAAGATATTTATTTCCTCTCTATGCTGCTATGTCTCCAAATTGTGTTACCTTGTATGGCCGACTAAGACTCTACTTCCACTGTACTTATTAGGCAGGTTTTTTGCCATGCTTCTTCTCAAAGACACTTGCGTTGTTTCTTCTCCTGGCTATAGTGAATACTGGTGCTGAGAATCCATACACACATCTCTCTGAGAACCACTTTTCATTAAGTTGGGTCCACATTTAGTAGTGGACCTTCTGGACCACATTAGAATTCATTGTTTACTTTCTGAGGAACTGACAAGCTGTGTCCATGGCAGCTGTGCAAGGTCCCATCCCCATCAATAATGCATGGGTTCTAACTTCTGCATATCCTGGACACTCACTCCTATTTTATTGTTTTTTTTTTTAAATGATGGTTGGGAAGTGTTATTGTGTTGCTGATGTGAGATGCCATTCCCTAATGTCTGATCATTTTTAGTAGCTTTTCAGCTGTTCTCTGAGTATCTGCATATACTTTGTGAAAATTTCTTTCCTGTAGACCCAAGGCCTCATGCATGCATGGAAAGCCCTCTACCTTTGGGCTATACCCCCAGCCCATTCACCTACTTTAATTTTTTATTGAAAGTAAAATTTTAAAACAATATACTCATTCCAAAGCTAGAGGAATGGATTCATAAAACACCATGACATTGATTGATGATTCATGGGGTAAAGCATTCAATCCACAAACATCTCCAAAACCCACAAAAAGCTCGAAACATAAGGGCACATCTGTAGTGCCAACACGTAGGAGGTAGTGACAGAAAAACATCTGGAAGTTTGTAGGCAAGCTAACCTGACATAGTCAGCAGCAAACAAGAGTGCCTGTCTCAAGCGAGGTGAGTACCAACACCGGAGGTTGTCCTCTGGCCTCCACACCTGTGCCAAGGCATCTTTATATCTCCATTCACACATCAGAACACATGTGCACACACACACAAACAAACGAACAATTTTTGTAAAAGTATCAGAATTGCACATGTTCTGATTAAATGTACATGTGACTGAGAGAAGGGATGGATTGAGCCTATAACCTGTTGGGAAGCAATAAACTGGGCAATGGAACTGTTTAAGACTGAGCCTATGACTTAATGCTCATCTTCTGATGTTGTGATGTGAAACGAGACCCAAGATTTATTCTAAAACATGTGTGATGCAGTATGGTATAACTTTCCTCAGGAGCCAGAGGGTCCAAATATTGGATCTATAATGCCACCTGGAATAAATGGTGTTCTCTCTAAGCCCATAATTCATCTCTACAATGGTTCTAAAAGCTGTGCATGTCTATCCTCAGTGCACAATCTATAGAAACATTGGAAACAGTAGCTGGTAATGCCCAGACACCTCGCTCTTGTTACTGTCATTCCGATGGAGTAAGAGTTAGACAGATTCCCTGGTAGTCAATTGGCTAGAGAAAGTCATGACTAGGTAATGAAGAGAGTGAATCTTCAAAATGCTGGTTTCTTACTCCCCTCCTGACATAAGACAAAAGCTTGATAGCTTAGCCCAAATTTTTAGGCATTTTGTTTTCTGGGCAAATGTTTTCTCCTGCCAGTGGGATCTCTTATGATAGACTCACTCAACAAGTTCAAAGGCCAGATCAGTACATGTTTATAAACTAGCTGCTGGGAAGTCAGCCATTCAGTCTGTTTGAAGAAAGACCCTTCATAGATGTTTAAAGCATCCAGCCATCAGGGAAAAGCTGGGCTTGGCCTTCAGGAATCTTCTCTGTGTGTTTTCACTTTTGCCTCTTGCATGTGTGTGCTCCCTCACTCCTAATAAAAGCCTTTCTTCAACAGCTGATTCTGTCTGCTCCTATACGCTTATGTTCAACATTTCTCTGCTGTAATCTGCTGCTCTCAAGACTGTCCCCGCCTTTTAAGTCTTTAACTGGCAGAGAAAAGAAACCCAATCAAAAATCTTTATATGGTAGCAATGATCAGTAGTGAGAAAATTCTATATCCAGGTGATATTTAGACAAATATTTTTGACCCAGAGAAAAATTTTTCTTTTGAATATGTCTGAGGAATGCAAATGGCACCATTCACAGACACCCTGTCTCCAAGCATCAAGCAATGACTTAGGCCTATAGTGATCATTCAGTTAGTTTTGTTGAACCTGTGTTTGAAAACTAAGAATATAAACACGGAGGCGTGTGCTTGTAATCCCAGTGCTGGGGATGGGGAGACAGGCAGGTCTGGGAAACTCACTAGTCAGCCAGCATAGTCAACATAGTTTGTGAGTCCCAGACAAAGAAAGAGAAGTCCTGCCTTAAAACCAGGGTAGATGGGACCTGAGAAACACTATCCAAGGTGTCTTTTGGGTTTCACATGCCACATGGGTACACGTACGCATGCACCTCTACACAAACACCTCTACACAAACACACACACACACACACACACAGAGACAGAGACAGAGAGACAGTGAGACAGTGAGACAGTGAGACAGAGAGAGACAGAGAGAGAGACAGAGAGCGACAGAGAAATTATTCTATCATAGTTTTATCACAAACTGGCACCACCACTCAGCATACAAAAATGACTTTCACCAAAATATTTCATTACCTGAATTATTAACCTGCCTCCCAGTTTCTCCGTGACCAAATTTCTTCTTTCCCAACTCATAAAATACTGGGAATTTCCTGGGCATGGGTGAAACATCACTCTGATACCAATGGGCATATATACCATCTATCTTTGTGGATAGTGTTGTAATAAAAGTTTGACCGCATTTGCTGGCAGATCACCCACCCTGAGGATAACCATGTGATCGGCAATCTTAGGAGTATATATCTGCTACTCAGTGTAAAGAGTTTTGAGCAAATGGTACATATTCAAAGAAGCAGGAAGCCCATCATTCCCACCCACCTCTCCCTCCAACAAGAGACAACATGACTTCAACTTTGTATCTCCTTCCTGTCCAATGAGACTCCTGGGTAAATTTTAGATGTCCAAAACAAAGCAAATCCCCTTCCAACAAAAGGAGAAGAAGGGTAGGAAAAGGAGGAGGAGAAGGAAGGGGAGGAGGAAGAAAGAGAGGAAGAGGAAGAAAGAGGAGGAGGAAGAAGAAGAGGAGGAAGGAGAGGAGGAGGAGAGACAAGACAGTAAATCAGCAATGATGTTAAATTGAAAAAAGCAAGCTATTCGCATTTGTCCCTATATACCTAAGTGGATGTTACAAAGGGCTTAGAATACTGTCTATTTCAGCATTAGCCTGAGTGAGAGTGGCTTTGAGAGGTCTTCTGTGTTCTTTGCTCAGGCCTGAAAAAAGAAATGGCTGCATTCCCTTGCATTTGCTCTTAGAGTCATTAGCCTTCGACAGCACCATCATTTAAGAAATTTATCATCAGTGCTGTCCTTCGCACAATGTATTAGCGCAATACATTATAAGAACACCTCGCTCTGATGATGTATGGCTCCAAAGATGGCAACATCTGGGGACAAATGGGTCTCGGAATAGACGGCATAAGAGAATGAATGCAGAGCCCCACCTTTGCGGTGTGGTTCTGAAAGATGCCAGAATTTGTTGCTCTCAACCCGCCTCTCCACTTCTTACAACAATCTTTCAAGATACTTTGATTTTAAAAAAAAAAAAAAAAAACTTTTTTATGACATTAAATTGATTTCTGATGACAAAGAAGGACGGTTTCTAAAATTAGTGGGCTGGTACATTGAGGGATAACACGGCACACAGTTGATGATAAATTTCAATCATTGCTTTCAAGAAAACTCTAATTTAATCCACCTCTTGCTCACTTAAATTTTTCAGGAGATTCTCCAAACGAGAAGAAGGAGATTAACGTCCGATGTCTTCAAGGGTATTAGAACAAAAATTGAGCCACAATTAATTAGTCTCGACCAAAATCTGGCTTTCTACATGGCTGACGATACATTTTTTTCAGAAGCTGGATTCTCCCATTTCCATCCTTCAAAGTCTGGAATGTGGCTCTCTCCATTACTTTGTCTAAATAGCAGACAAATATTTTAGCTAACTACCGAAATAAATCATTATGAACATTTAACCTCAAAGAAAGTTATAGCAAATAAAAATGCCTCTCTGGCCTGATTCATGCACAGGAGAGCCATGTGCAGGGTCACAGGCGTCTGGGTTAAAATGGGTTCAGAGCGCCCATTTTACAAACTCCAAGGGCGCCTGGGGAACTGATGCTACTTGGTCGTTTTATGTACCGTGCCAGCAAAGCTCAGCACTGAAGAGAGGCCTCCATCCAGTTCACAGCCTAGAGACATTATCTGGAGATGCTTCTTTAGTTGGAGTTGATCAATATTCTTTATGCTAAGGAAACAGAAAAGCCTTCGGGTATAAAACCTCATTCAGAACTGCATAGCTATGATGTGAGTGTGTTGATGTGCTGAGCTGTCTGAAATCTTAGTACAGTGGATCTGGGAGAACATCATGTCCTTTCACTCCGGGCTCACCAATGTGAACCTCTTTTGTCCTGGAATCACTCACAAGTGGTCCTATTCTATGACTCTAACAATTCTCAGTCTACAGGATGTCATGAGAGAGAAAACCAAGTCCACACCATTTGTCTAGGATCCTGAGTGCAGTCTTGATGTCCTTCGGTCTGTGACCTTTCAGACTGACAGGATACCACATGCTATTTGCAAAAACCTCAACCATCACAAGGGAATCTAGATTTCAGTGGGCCAGAAACAGATGGAAAGACACATGGGTCAGAATGACTGACAGATATGGAAAAGTGGGAGAGAAGAACAAAGGTACAAGAGAAAGTGGGAGAGAGAAATTACTGTGCTTCCAGTTGTTTGTTATTCTGTGAGCTGACGGCCTCGACACAGAACATTGGTTGCTGGAGTCCCTAACCCTGTTCCAATGTTAACACAGAACAGGTTCCACCTTCCAATGTCATCATTTCCTGTTAGGAACTCAAGTCTGCAAACCTAGAAAAATAAAATAACGAATTAAAGGAGTCTTCCAAAATTCTTCCCCCCTTCACTTTTATAAGTGGCCAAATTGTCATTGCTTGTCACTTCTACCCCAGTAAACTATTCTCCCCTCTTTGCTACTGTCTCTTCTAACTTAGAAAACAGGACCTCTGCCAGCACAGCGGCTCATACCTGTAATCTCAGACCTTTGGGGGCTGAAGCAGGAGGAGTACTTTGAATTTGAGGTCAGCCTGGGATACACAGCAAGTATGACCTTGTCTCAAAAAGCAAACAAAAAACCCCACAAAATATAATGTTTGATCTTTCTAATGTAAATGACTATTTAATTAAATACAAAAAAAAAAGGTGAAGGGCTGACAAACCATCCTGGAGTTCATACTTGTGGAGAACCACAAAGATGTGAGCAAGACAAACCAGACAGGAGAAAGAAGCAGTGCATTGTGACACGGTGTGGTCCATGGGACTACCTACCCATCCTGACTTTGACCGAAAGCTTCCTT
>JADRCC010578524.1:0-31064 GCA_019843855.1 Hylomyscus alleni
CCGTGGTTCCTTCCTCAAAGCCGCTCTCTGCCCTCTTCGCCTTTTCACCTGGGCTCTGGCTTTAAGGCCTACAAAGCCGGCAGGTCCTGCAGCATCCCCTGTGGCTCAGCTGACAGCAAGGAGCTATCCCGACAGGGACAGGGACAGGGGCAGGGGCAGGTGCGGCGCTCAGTGGACCTGGAGCTGGAACAGTGCCGGCAGCAATCTGGCTTCTCGGGGATCAGAGAGAAGGGGGAGGAGTCCTTGCCCTTGGCCTCAGATGCCAACTGTGATGCTGCTGAGGGGGGCGTGCTGGAGCCCACCCCTGAGGAGTGGAAGCAGGTGAGTGTGGCCAGGTGCTGCTTCTGAGAATTTGCCTGCCAGAGGCGGAGCAAACAGATCAAAATTCCAGTATAAACGCAGGTGGTTTCCTGAGGCCCCACTTTCTATAAGGAATTAGAAAACCCCAGAAGGGCATTAATTTTTGTTTAATAACTCATGCTGACATTTTGTAACGAATGGGGAGAGGTTGGGGACTGTTGCCCAAGAATACCTGTTTCAGGACTTGGCATCAGCTGAGGATGCGGGCTAGGTACCACTCAATGAATACTTTCCCATGCAGCAAGCTGGCTGCTCCAGCCCAAGACCAAAAGAACTAGTCAGTAGCTTCCGTCCTCTGTTTTCAGGGAAATAAGGGCTTCCCCAGATCTCTAAAACTACGTCATTTACCATACCCAGCTACTGTTGAGTTAGGGTCTCTGTTCCTGCAATGGAACCCCATGACCAAAAATAACTTGGGAGGAAAGAGTTTATTTTGCTTACACTTCCACATCATAGTCTGTCACTGAAGAAATTCAGGACAAGAACTAAAGCAGGGCAGGAACCTGGAGCAGGAGCTGATGGAGAGGCAGGAGCTGATGGTGAGGCCGTGGAGGGATGCTGCTTACTGACCTGCTCCCGATGGATGGAACGGTCAGACTGTTTCCTAATGCTCCCCAGGACTCCTTGTCCAGGGGAGGTGTCAGTCTCTGTGGAATGGGTCCACCCTTAGGAATTGTTAATCAAGACAATAGTCCAGGGGGCTGGTGAGATGGCTCAGCAGGGAAGAGCACTGACTGCTCATTGGAAGGTCATGAGTTCAAATCCCAGCAACCACATGGTGGCTCACAACCACCCGTAATGAGATCTGACGCCCTCTTCTGGTGCATCTGAAGACAGCTACAGTGTACTTACATATAATAAATAAATAAATCTTAAAAAAAAATTCTAAAAAAAAAAATAGTTTAAAAAAAGACAATAGTCCAGACTTCCCTAGAGGCCAGTCCTACTGATACATCTCCTCAACTGTGGCTCCCTCCTCTCAGAGAACTCTAGCTTGCGTCAAGTTGACATAAAAATACAGGCACAGCTGGTAACCCGGTTGGAGACGATGTTGGTGGTTTGGGGCAGTTATATATAAAAAAAAAAATCGTTGGTAGAGTTATTTGTCATCTATGAAAATGGCATTTCACAAAATTCATCCCATAAAGAAAAGAATTCAGGCTGCTTTAAGAGCTAAAATGGGAAGAAGTAGCCACTAGCTGTACAAAAGAGGGTAAGAAACGCATGTCACATTCTCCCAGAGTTATTGCTCTAGGCTTCAAGACCAACTTGTACTTGATGTTTAAAATGAAGGTCTCTCTCTTTGCAACCTGTGACTCACTAATGTGCGGGTACTTATAAATCAAGTGTGTTTTCCTTAAAAGTACATTCAGAAAGTATTCTATATCCTCCTCCCAAATTCATAGTCCCTGCACCTTCATTGTGCCAGATAGGCAATGGTGGTGCTCACCTGAGCATGGACAAGAGGGTAGAACCTGAACTGCTGGAGAACTTCTCAGATCCCCTTCTTCTCACGTTGGTTTTATTCAGTGTTTTACCACAGCATAAAAGGGAAACTAGAACAATGATATGTATTAATTATGTCTCCCACCATTACCAGGTCTTTGTAGAAGAATAGGGGAAAATAGAAGGAATTGGGACATAGTTTCCTTATTTCTGTCTGTCTTTTTTCTTTTCTTTTCTTTTCTTTTTTGTAATCAAAAGTCTAGCTAGGAATTAGCAATTCCATCACACAGAAGAAAAATGGGAATAACAATTTGGGGAGGGCAACCTGCATCCTCTGCTGTAGGATGTGGTAAGTGAAGGGGGGATCTGTCTCACTCCTGCATTCAAGGACTTGAGCAGACTCCTTGGGGTATCTAGCAAACAGAGAGGGCATCCTGACTCTCTTAATTGTGATTTAAACTTAAAGCCATGGGATATGAAGCAGAAATGCCTGCTCTTTCCAGGATCTCTGCCTTTATTTTGGAGCCAGGGTACAGGGGCCTGGGGTATAGGCTCTAACCGAGGGTATCAGCCCTGGGCACAGCTGTTGCCCGAGCGACACTACCTCTCTTCCACGTTGCCCTTTCAGGTAAAATTTACCAAGAGACCAGGTGTGTGCTTGGCAGCCAATAGGCTTTACCCTGGGTGCCTGTGATCCCCACCCTTGGGAGGTGGAGGCAGGGGGATCAATTGTTCAGAGTCATTCTCAGCCTGGGCTACACAAGACCCTGCCTCAAAACGAACAAGTAAGAACTCTGCAACATGTGAGAGGCTGAGGTAGGAGGGTGAGTTCAAGGACAGCCTGGGTTGCTTAGAAAGACCCTGTCTCAAAACAAAACAAACAAACAAAAAAAAAACCCAACCAAACAGAACAAATCAGTAAAAGGATGTGTAAATCTTTTTGTTTTGTTTTGCTTTTTTAGATTTTATTTATTTTATGTGTATGAGTAGCCCTTTTTTTTTTTTTTTTTTTTTATGTGTACTGTAGCTTTTCAGATGGCCGTGAGCCATCTTGTGGCTGCTGGGAATTGGGCTCTGGCTCCGCTCACTCTGGCCCCCTTCACTCCAGCCCCCCTCCCCCCCTTTGCTCCAGCGTAATTCACTGTAGCTGTCTTCAGATGCACCAGAAGAGGGCGTCTGATCTCATTACGGGTGGTTGTGAGCCACCATGTGGTTGCTGGGATCCGAACTCAGGACCTTTGGAAGAGCAGTCAGTGCTCTTACCCGCTGAGCCATCTCGCCAGCCCTGGATGTGTAAATCTTTTTAAATTCAGCCTTAAGCATCCAGAACAGAAACATGGGGGCTGGAAAGATGACTTGGTGGCTAAGAGCATTGGTTGCTCTTCCATAGGATCCTACGTGTTTTGTTTTTGTTTTGTTTGGTTTGGTTTTTTGGTTTTTCGAGACAGAGTTTTTTTGTGTAGCCCTGGCTGTCCTGGTACTCACTCTGTAGACCAGGCTGGCCTCGAACTCGGAAATCCGCCTGCCTCTGCCTCCCGAGTGCTGGGATTAAAGGCGTGTGCGCCGCCACCACCACCACCCAGCCAGGATCCTAGGTTTGATTCTCAGCACCTATATGCCTCTCACAATCATCTGTAATTCCAATCCCTTAGAACCAGAGCCTCTCTGCATGTACATGGTGCACAGACATACATTCAGGCAAAACACCCATACACATTTAAAAATAATAAAAGTAAGTAAACCTTCAAAATATAAACATGAGTTAAATATTGATTACACATTTCTTTCACTTCGTCTTACTTTTCCTTTCTCTTCCTCCCTCCTCCACTTTCTCCTCCCCACCCCTTTCTTCCACCCTCCTGCTTTTCCTGGGAATGACGGAGTGGACGTGTGCCTCCTCTTCTTCTTAGGTTGTAGATATTCTGTGGAGTGATCCCATGGCTCAGGAGGGCTGCAAGGCCAACACTGTCCGGGGAGGAGGCTGTTACTTTGGGCCTGACGTGACAGACCGGTTGATGGAGAAATACAAGCTACAACTCCTGATCCGTTCACACGAATGCAAACCGGAAGGCTATGAATTCTGTCACAGCCGCAAGGTGGGTTGGGCCACTGTAGCCGTCTGTGTCTGTATCACAGGGATGGTTCCAAAGGGCTCCTGGGAGGCGCCTGGAATTTGTTACTAGCTTGCCCGAGGCAGCTTAGTACTTTAAGACACAGGAGGTTTTGAGTCCTAAGTGGGTGCTAGTTACAGAAGCAGGTCCTCTGGAAGAACTGTAAACATTTTTAACTGCTGAGCTGTCTCTCCAGCCTCCAGAGTAGGGTTTTCTTTTCTCTTCTTGTTTTTTAAAGATTTATTTATTTATTTTATGTATATGAGTATAATGTACCTGTACAGATGGCCGTGAGCCATCATGTGGCTGCTGGGAATTGAACTCAGGGCCTCTGCTTGCTCCGGCCCCGCTCGCTCCGGTGTAATACACTATAGCTGTCTTCAGACGAAGCAGAAGAGGGCGTCAGAAGACAGCTACAGTGTATTAGGTCCTCACAGATGGTTGTGAGCAACCATGTGATTGCTGGGATCTGATCTCAGGACTTTCTCGGAAGAGCAGTCAGTGCTCTTACCCACTGAGCCATCTCGCCAGCCCCAGAGTAGGGTTTTCTATGCTTTTTGTACCTCAGAGATGCTCTGTGAGACTTTCTGCTCTTGATACAATGGGAGATACTGCATATCTTCCTTAAGACTTACAGTGAACACAGGACAGAAAATGTTCTCAGCCTTGCAACCAGGAAACTCAAACTCAGTCAAATATTCCTTCTATTCATTGACTACAAACCCATTGTCCTCCCGTAGAAAGAGGATTCTGGGAACACTGAGTCCCACCCTTTGTCATCGACTAAGTCAAGCATTATTACATTTGGAGATATCCAGATACATACAGATCCTGAATGTCTGCCTAGACAGTGCAAAACCCAATGCCTTATAGGGATGTTTGAGACAAACAGCCACAAACCATGTGACTCAGAGAGGAACGATTTGGCTGCGGAAACACTGACTTCCTATATCCATCAATCAAACAGGGTTTTTATCTGTCCCTCGTTCTCAGGCTTTTGGGAATCAGTGGCTGCCATCAAAGTTTGTTTTAAAAGGTCACAAAAAGCTTCGTGTGGTGACACCTTTAAAACCAACACTCAGCGGGGCGGTGGTGGCGCATGCCTTTAATCCCAGCACTTGGGAGGCAGAGGCAGGCGGATTTCTGAGTTCGAGGCCAGCCTGGTCTACAGAGTGAGTTCCAGGACAGCCAGGGCGACACAGAGAAACTCTGTCTCAAAAAATAAAACAATAGGTCCTAAAAGTCAAAAGTGAAAGATCAGAAAGTCTGAGAGGACGGCTCTGTTGGGAAAGCACTTCCCTCATAAAACATGGGGATCTGAGTGCAGCTTCCAGCACACACATAAAAGACTGGGTTAGCGGCATCCATCTGTAATCCCAGGGCTGGGGAGGTAGAGAGAGGCTGACCCCTGGAGCTCACTAGCCAGCCCGACTAGATGAAACAGTGAGGTGCCTCTACTCAGGTAGAGACCTGCCTCAACAAATATGGTGGAGAAGAACTGAAGAAGAAACCCAGTGGGAGGGAGGGAGGGAGGGAAGGAGGGAGGGAGGAAAGGGGGGAGGGAGGGAGGGGGCTTGGACCCTTGGGGTTGAAGATGGAGATTTATTGATATGCACACATTCCATGCCCTATCTCATCTGCTTTGACTCAGGTGTTAACCATTTTTTCTGCCTCCAACTACTATGAAGTTGGCAGCAACAGAGGAGCCTACGTCAAACTGGGACCAGCCCTGATTCCACATATTGTGCAGTATCAAGCTAACAAGGGGACCCACAGGCTAACCATGAGGCAAAGGCAAGACCTTTCTATAAGTAACTATCAGAAAACTAATGTCAGCGCCTAGAGACATTAGATGTCATTATAGTTATTCAAATTCTACAGGACAGTTCAGAATTTAGCTATATTGGTATTAAAATCTAGAATAGACGTTGTGCGAGAGCCCCTGTATTGGTCTTTTTGTTGTTATTTATTTGGTGGCTCCATTTCTTTTGAGGCAGGGTCTTACTATGTAGCCTTAACTGGCCAGGAACTTGCTATGTAGACCAAGCTGAGATCCACCTCCTCTGCCTCCTGAATGCTAAGATTAAAGATGTGAGATTAAACCCAACACTGTTCTCTCTCTCTCTCTCTCTCTCTCTCTCTCTCTCTCTCTTTCTCTCTCTCATCTCATGTCTCATGTGTCCATCCTGGCCTCAACCTCACATATAGCTAAGGATGGCCTTCACTCTCCTCTTCCCTCTGCCTCCAAGAGCTGAAAATAAAGGCAGGCACTACCATACCTGCCTGATTCTGTTTGCAGTTATTATAATAAAATACCTGATGCAAGGTATTTTTTTAAAGATCTTAGTGTCTACTTTTGGAAGCTGGACATGTAAGACTGGGCAGCCCCTTGGGTCTGTTCTTTAGTGAAGACCTAACTGCAGATGGCATCTCACCAGGGATAAGAGGAAAAATCACATCTTAAGATGGGAAGGAGATGAAGGAGGAGTGTTAGGCTCCATCTATTTTCATAGCTCATAGAATTCAGTCAAGAGTCCCGTGGAAACTGCCTTAATCTCTTGTGCAGTGGTAGCAGGAGGTGATGGGGGAGTCATGACCTAAGAACTTTGTCCCTTTTCTGAGTTCGAGGCCAGCCTGGTCTATAGAGTGAGTTCCAGGACAGCCAGGGCTAAACAGAGAAACCCTGTCTCGAAAAACCAAAAAAAAAAAAAAAAGAACTTTGTCCTTGGCTCCACCCTCTAAAACTCCCATCACCACACTGAGGGCCAAGTTCTCAACACACAAACCAGATGCCCTGAGTTCCACCCCTGGAATCTGTGAGATCAGAGAGAATCAGCTCTTGAGAGTTCTCTCTGATCATCACACTCTTGCTGAGGCAAACATACATGCACACACACACACACACACACACACACACACACACACATACACACTCCATGCAGAGTTCCCGAGCCAGAAGTTTTTGTCCCTCAGGTCCCTTCATAACTATCAATGACTGCTATTTGTGAGAACATCAGTACTTGTTAGCTTCTGACATAACAACAAATTCTAGACAAAGCTCATGTGCTCATCATATACCTGTGCAATTTGGACCAAGTTTTAGAGTGCTCACACAATTTTTAAAGGGTTAGTGGAGCCTACATGTGGGTTACTAGTTAACATAAATTACAATGAACATTTTTTATCTTTTAAAAAAAGCATTGCTTGCTTTTTGTTTGTTAGCAGGAGTGTCTCCTGGAACCCAGGCTAGCCTTGAACTTTCGGTGTAGAAAAGACTAACCTTGAACTTTCTGATCCTCTGCTTCTGGCTCCAGAGTGCTGGGGTTATAGGCAAGTAGTGACACCTGGCCTGCAGTAAATATTTTTATCAAACATGACAAAATGCTTTAAAAAATACTTTTGTCGGTTGAAAAGACGGATTAGCTGTTCATTATTTATAGAATGGCTGGCCTTCGATATGATATTACAAATTGAATACATTTGATTTTTATCTCCTTTTTATCTCTTGGCCCTTCAATTTATTGAGTATCTATCTGTGGCCAAGTGTTATGTCCAGAATCATGTGATTGACCCACCCAATAAAAATGAGAAAATTGGGCTGGGATTGTAGTTTGTAACTACAACACTTGCTTAGCATGGGCAAAACTTGATCCCGGACCTTCCTCCCCATCAAAAAATAATTAAAAAAACAAACAAACCGGATTTAGTGATTTTTGTGTTTTATATAAATCTCGTTTTCTGCTTAACATAATCTGTGAGGAAAACGTGATCTAGTTTGATAACACACGGTACACTGTGGATGCCAGCTTTCTGCTAAATGTTCACTATGAATTTATTTAATCTCCACATTCATCCTGTGAGATGGATGGCCTTTTAAACCGGTTTTTGATGGAACAATTGAAGTACAGCTTTCGTAGGGCACGTGAGTAAAGAGGAGATCTTTCTCTAGACTTGAGCCACGGTCGGCCCCGGGACCACTTCTCTCCCAAGTTGAGCTCTTGGGCACTTGAGTTACTGAGAGTGAGGAAGAGCAAGCTAGAGCCCAGGACTCACCTTAGATTCAGCTTTTCACAAACCTCTCTTCTTCCGTTCTAGGATCAGCAGGGTGGAGGAGTCGGCCCTCAGAGCCCTGCGACAAAAATTGTTTGCTCATTCCTCGGACCTGCTTGTTGAGTTCAGGAAGCGTGACCCGGATGCGAGCGGTGAGGATAACGTAAACAGACCTAGAAGCAGGAGCGCTGGGTCGGGATGAAAGGCTGCTCAACCCTCGACTTCGCAGCTTCAGCTCCCCATCGCTTTTTGTAATTTTTTTAAATGCTAAGATTATAGCAGAGCAGGTACTTGGCCAGATGCAGATGGCGAGAGCAATGGAATCATGGGAAGGGTCAGGCCCAGAACCAAACAGGTGTGAGCAGAGGAACTCAAGGGAGTCTCTGGCGCTGGTCCACAGTGACTGTTTCTGAGCTTATCAGCCCCATGTTCTATTGTCAACACTAAACATTCTGTTTTTACTCAACTTGATGGAATTGCCAACCAAGCTTTGATTAACTTCAGTGTTATATATGCATATATAACATATACATGTAAGTTCTTTTTTTTTTTTTTGGGGGGGGGGGTTTTTGAGGCAGGGGTTTTCTGTTTAACCTTGGCTGTCCTGGAACTCACTCTGGAGACCAGGCTGGCTTCGAACTCAGATATCTGCCTGCCTCTGCCTCCCAAGTGCTAGGATTAAAGGTGTGTGCCACCACTACCCTGCTACAAAAATCTTAATGTACCCATTTAATACATGAAAATTCATAATTTTTAATTATTGGCAAGCATGAAGTTCTCTACCACATCTGACATACACTTATGCTTTGCTGTCTATCTGAAAATTCCAGTTTAATTAGCCATCTTGTGTGTTATCTGGCAAGCCTAGTTTCCAGTCAACTCTGCCATGACCAACAGAAATAGTGGTAATGGCCTTTATTCCTGTTACCCATCAATAGTTCAAGGATGCATGTGTTAAAATGTATGCCCTGCATGCACACCCTGCTGGACAAGAAACCAGACTTCTAGGCGGCAGGTCAACAGGTCAGGTCTTCCCTGCAGGTGTAATCACTCTGAGCGACTGGGCAATTGCTGTGGAGTCTGTGCTGCACCTGGGGCTGCCATGGCGGATGCTGCGGCCACAACTGGTGAACAGTTCAGTAGACAACGCGTTGGAGTACAAGTCCTGGTTGGACAGCTTGGCCAAAGAACAGCTGAGCCGAGAGGTAAGGGTATGGTGGTGGCGGCTGAGAGCACACAGCGGCCTCCAAACCCTATGAAAGGGTGCCTAAATTCTGAAACAGCTATTTTAGGGCCTCAAAGCTAGGGTGGGAAACCGGAAGCAACTATTTGTTACATTCCTGGGTATCAGACTGTGGGTTAAGGGGTTTGCGTAGCTCCCTCTGTTAATCCCCACAAACAACCTAGAGGTAGGTGTTTCCATGCTTTTAGACCTGAGAATGCATTAGCCTGGGGTTATAGAATTTCTCTGTGGTGACTCAGGCTTAGGTAAGGGTGTACTTTGTGAGAAACCCTATGCTAAGCGTGCTCAAAGCCCTGGATCAACCTCCAGCAGCAAAACAGAACAAAACCAAACTCAAGTCTTCTAACTTTAAATCCCATTTTGTTTCCCCAAGACCATGATGTTTTCTCTATTTTAAAACATGAGTCAATAAATAGTTGCTGACAAGGCCAGTTAAATGAGGTTTTTCCTTAAGTCCTTTTGGAATACATCTTTTTTTTTTCTTTTAAAAAGTCAAACTTAAATTTTTACTTTTATTATTTAAAATTTCTTTTTTTTTCTTTTTTCTTTTTTAATGAACAAACAAAAACAACCAGAACAAACCCCTGTTGCCTCCCCCCTCCCCATGCCTGCCACCCCACCCTCTCCCACTTATCAGCCCTGTCATTCCCCTACACTGGGGCACAGAACCTTCACAGGGTCAAGGGCCTCTCCTCCCATTGATGACCAACTTGGCCATCCTCTACTATACACATGAGAGGCTCTGACAGTACCTGACTAATACAGAGGTAGAGGCTCACAGCCATCCATTGAACTGAGTGCAGGGTCCCCAATGAAGGAGTTAGAGAGGGAACCAATGGAGTTAAAGGGTTTGCAGCCTCTTGGGACGAACAACAATATGGACTGACCAATGCCCTCAGAGCTCCCAGGGACTCAACCACCAACCAAGGACTATACATGGTGGAATACATCTTTATTGCAACATTATTGCAACACAATTCCCACGTTATGTAATTCACCCACTTGAAAGGACTCAACTCAGTGATCCTTAGAATGCATTTACCCCTCAGGATCTAGCATGAGGAGAAAACTCATAAGTCTGGGGATGCTCAAATTCCTTATGTAAAACAATGTGGTCATCCATGCCCTCCAGGAGACTTTACTCTCAGGTCACTTATAATACCTAAGGCAATGCAAACACTACGTAAAGACGTGTAATACTGGATTGTAGCAGGAGTGCTGATTGAGAAGGTCTGTGTATGTTCAGTGCTGACACAGTTTTCAACCATGGCTAAACCACAGATGTTGAATTTCAGGATATGAAGGGATGACTATCTTTGCAAATATATGCGACCATCCATCAAATTCTATTTTTGAATTTTTTTTTTTAACCACAATTAACACTCCTACTTCACTCTAGCAAGGTGGAAGAATAATAAAATAACTTCAGTCTTGGTCAATGTATAACTATCAGAGTTCATTATGTATTGTTGCTTGTGACCCCCCTGACCAAGATCCTTGGGGGCAGGGATTGGAAGGCGCAGAGTCCATGATACATACAGAGTGTCAGGCAAGTGGCAAAAGCAGAGGAGTTTTTTTTTTTTTTTTTTGGTTTGTTTTTTGTTTTTGCAGGAACCTGGCAAACGTTTTTATCCGCCTCCCAGCCTCTCATTGGCTCTTAAGTAGCCAGATGAGGCGCTGTGTCTTTCTCATTGGCTCGCTCCATTGCCTGATCCAGCATCTCTAGCCATGGCCGCTGATTTTACTAGGTTGGCTCGGGGAGGAATTGTCAGCGATGCGAACACCAGTATTGCATCTGGGCCAGCTTGGCTAAGTTCCTCCTACAGTGTATCAATTATACATTAGGGCAAAAATGAGGAGTTTTCTTTCTTTTTTCTTTTCTTTTTCTTTTTTAATTTCGGGTGGGCAAGTTCACTGGCACCAACGCCCAAGGCCCAGGAAGTCGCAGTGGGGAGAGGGGGAGAGTGGAAAGAGAGAAAGGGGGACGCGAGCAGAGAGAGGAGAAAAGGCTTTTATCTTTCTTTTTCTTACAGAATATTCAGTCGAGTCTGCTAGAAAAGCTCTACCGAAACCGATCCAACTTGGAGACCATTTTTAGGATCATAGACAGCGATCATTCAGGTAAAATCACCATTGCCCTGCCACGTTACACACATAGGAATTATTTCGCCTCAGACCCCTTAGTTTCCTTCACAATTCTCTCCTCTTGAGTTGCACACAGCTGTTGAGTTGTCACCAGCAGTGTCAGAAAAACTACTCTCTTTCATTTTGTTTTGTTTTGAGACAGGGTTTCTCTGTGTATCCCTGGCTGTCCTGGAACTCTCTCTGTAGACTAGGCTGGCCCGGGACTCACAGAGATCTGCCTGCCTCTGCCTCCCGTGTGCTGGGATTAAAGGCTTGCCCTGCCACAGCCTGGCTTTTCGTGGTCTGGTGGGATTTATTTATTATGTATCTGGAATCATCCTGTGTTTTCTAGCCTGGCTGTAAACTCCCAGTCACAAGCAATCTTCTTGCTTCACCCTCGTTAGTAGTTGGGTTTACAGAATGCACCACCACTCCTGGCTTCATTGGCTGATCTTGGACCCTTGCTTTCTTAAAAAAAAAAAAAAAAAAGTCATTCCAGGTCCGTGAGATAGCTTGATGGGTAAAAGAAGCAGATGCCACACAGCCTAAAATTCCCCAGAGCCCACAGTGGAAGGGGAGGAAAGAACTGACTCCTTCAAGTTGCCCTCTGACCTCCACATGCTTCCTGTGATACGCATGGACCTGAGCATGCATAAGCATGTACATACATGTGAACAGAGACATGACTTATAATAACGAGTGAACTGGGGGACGAAGCTTTCAGAGGCCCTGGCCCGGGTTCAATGTCTAGAACTGCAGAAAACCAAACCAAAAATGAACTCCAGCACAACGCAAGGGCTCTTACTCTGTTATGATCTGGCTGTTTTTTGAGGTGAGGTCTCACTTCAGCTCTCCAGGGTGGTGTCTAACTCCTGGCCTCAATTGAGAGAGACCTCTCTCAGGAGAAGCCAGAACAAGTGTGCCCATTTTTTTTTTTTTAAGATATATTTATTTATTTATTTTATATATATGAGTACACTGTAGCTGCCCTCAGACACACCAGAAGAGGGCATCGGATCCTATTGCAGATGGCTGTGAGCCACCATGTGGTTGCTGGGAACTGAACCCAGGACCTCTGGAGCGGTTAAGAGCAGTCAGTGCTCTTAACCGCTGAGCCATCTCTCCAGCCCCAGTGTGCCCAGCGCTAACACATTTCGTAAGCAGTATAAATAAGCTTAAATCTGGGATGGCTTGACGTAAGGAGTCATCCCCTGCTGACATTTTGGACTGGATAATATATTCTGAGGGTTCATTTTGTGCATCGTATGGTGCTAAGCAGTACCCCTGGCTTTCATCTTCTACTTGCTCCCAACATCCCATCCCTGTGTTTGTTACAGCTGTAAAGCTGACATTGTTAAATGCATTGTTAAATACAGCTGGGAGCACTCATGATTCATGCTTTTCCGTGGTCCCCTTGGGAGTTTATATGTCACCGGGAGCCTTGGGGTCTGTGTCTGCTTAGTAGATAGGGGACAGGTGTCCCGTGAACTAATCAGACTCTGTTAGCCCTGAAAACTAGATGGGGTCACCGACTTCTCCCCTCTGCCTTAAGGGTTCATCTCCCTGGATGAGTTCAGACAGACTTGGAAGCTCTTCAGCTCTCATATGAGCATTGACATCACAGATGACGGCATCTGTGACCTTGCCAGAAGTATCGACTTCAACAAGGATGGCCACATCGACATCAATGAGTTCCTGGAGGCCTTCCGCCTCGTAGAGCAATCCTGCTCAGAGGGCTGTGCCTCTGCTTGCCTCCAGTCCGCAGACACCGCTGAGAGTGGCCATAGCAGTCCAGGCCCATGCTGAGGACAGCCTGGTCTTTTACTCAAAGTGCCTCTAGGCGATGCCAAGCTTTGGACTACACATGGTCTTGGGGTCTTTATCCTGAGAATTTGCGACCACAAAACATTCAAATCAAGAATTACCTGTGTGTTTGCTGGTGGGTGGCCGTGCGTGCATGCGTGCATGCGTGCGTGCATGTGGCTAGATAGTGGTCCCCACCTCATTTCAGAATCTTTACAAAGTAGAACTCAGGTATAGGAATGTTTAAATTCTCAAATCTACTCAAATTATCACTGATAATTTAACATCCTCTTGTTTTTCATATATTTTATTTATTGTTTTAAAATATCATCAGTAAAAGAAATTTTTATAGTTATAGAGCTTCTCTGATTTTATGTCCTCATTTTTAAACAAATTTACATTTAATTGTGCATACTTTCCCACACACTATATAATTTTCACAGCTATCATTTAATGGCTGTATAATTTTCTTTCAAATTAATGTTCTATAATCTGTTTGGTTCCCAATTAATAAATAGATATATTGCTTAGTTTTTCATACATAAAATCATGCCTAATTTATGAAAATATTTTTGAATGTTTTCTTAGGATACAAATCTCAGGAATGGAGCTGCTTTGGTAAAGGATATCGCAGTAGTTAGGTTTTTCAAGGAAAACAATAGACTGTAGATAAGATTTACTCTAAAGATTTGGCAAGGGGCTGGAGAGATGACTCAGTCAGCTAAATGCACACAAGCCATGCATGCACAAGCACCAGAATTTATCCCCACCACTCAATGGAAAGTTGAACATAGTGCTAGAAGGTAAGGACTGGCCACCTAGCCAGTCATGGATCTCTGGGCTCGGTGAGAGTCCTTGTCTCAAAAAGTATGGCAAGGCATAGGTGGAGACATCACACATTGACCACACACATACCACCCCCCCACACACACACACTGCATACACACTATACATATCACACACATACCACACATACATACACACACACCATGCACATACCACACACACACCATACACATACCACATGCATACACATGCATACACACTGCACATACCATACATATACTACACACACACACACACACACACACACACACACACACACCTTTTACCTGAGCTAGGGCTGCCTTTAGACTCAGTGTATGACTGAGGATGGTCTTGAATTCCCAATCCTCTAGTATTTACCTCTCAAGTGAATTTTACCACAAACTCACAACGTGAGTGGTGTCATTTCAAATTTTCCATTTATAATTTACTGTTATGTTTCATTCACTAATACCAAACTGTCTCCTCTCCCTCATTTTATTTGTAAATGAAGAACTTTCTGAATGTGTGACTTAATGAAACAGGCAGAAATAGGGTCCATGAGTCCATAATTCCCACCCACACCCAATATGCTGTCTGGTTTTATCTGTGGCATACAGGAATAAACATTACTCTCTCCCCATTCCACCGAATGCTATGTAGCCATTAAAAAGAATGGTCTGTTTTGGGCTATTGGCTTTACATTGGGACTGAGGTGGGCAGGACTTTCACTTTTTATATAAATGGCATACTAGTAAAGATGGAGGTGAAGTTCTGGGAAAAAATATAATTTCTAAAGACATGCAGACTGTGAGGATGCTGAGACAGGCTTCTTTGGCAAATAAACTACAAGGAGAAGAATATCAAGACAGCAAGGAGAAAACATGTTTGTGAAGTGGCCATTGTAGTGTAGTATGCCTTCAGTTCCAGCCCTGGAGAGACAGGAGCAGGCCAACCTCTGTGAGATGGAGGCCAGCTGGTCCGCCACTGACCCTGACTCAAATTGTTACAGGACATAACAATTTGATCCTCAAAGAATGGATCTTCCTTGTGATAAGATTTTCCCTGTCCAATTACATTAAAATATTAGTGGAGCAGGAGGCCTGTGATTGGACAGGGAAAAGGAGGCAAAGCTAAGGGCTGGAGAAACAGAGAAGCATTGGGAAGAGAGGGGAAAACAAGATGGAGTCGGACGGACAAGAAGAGCCAGATTCAGCGTGGTTTTAAATAGCCACAAGTAGTTACGATATCATAAAGGATAGAATATTTGGGATAATTTGTCTAATCTAGGTGGGCAGCTTTTATCATTATCAGTTGGGTCTGAAATTATTGTATTGATATCTTGTGAGTTGAGAATTTATTGATATATAAATCTGATTTGTTAATTATAAACTTCTAGAGTTTTGATTTACTGGGCTATTAAAATGTGGGACCACCGACTACGGGGGTTTATGGCAGAGAGGGAACTATCGGCTCCAAAGACAAGTGAACCAGAGCTGGGAACACAGCGATTGTATGTGATGTTGTGAAGGCATTACTCATTTTCCAGACGTGATGAGACTTGTGGTCATTTTTAAGTCACTCTCCGTATACACACTGAAATACATGCTGGGATTTGTTCCAAAATAGAGGCCGATAGATGGGGGTGGGAGCAAAGCCAGGCTCTCCCTGCCTGGATCACCAAGGAGCTATGTGAGGGAGCTTTGCACCTGAATTTTTCTATAGTAAGTACTTATTAAAAATTACATTTCGCCAGGCGGTGGTGGCGTACGCCTTTAATCCCAGCACTTGGGAGGCAGAGGCAGGAGGATTTCTGAGTTCAAAGCCATCCTGGTCTACAGAGTGAGTTCCAGGACAGCCAGGACTACACAGAGAAACCCTGTCTCCAAACAAAACAAAACAAAACAAAACAAAACAAAAATTACATTTCAGGGCCAGGTGTGGAGGTTCGTGAAGAGTAATCCCAAAACCTAGAAGGAGAAGGCAGGAGGGTCATCTGCCTGGGCTCGTAATTAGTTTTAGGGCAACCTGCACTTCAGAGTGAGACCCTGTCTTAAAAAATAAAATAAAATATGAAAATCAGTTTTCAGTGAAATAGCACACCTGCTAAATCAAATGGAGGAATGAACTTCAGGACACAGCTGCAACCAGGTGGGGGCCGCATGGTCACTAACCCTCTGAGTGGTCAAGAGTTGAACAGAGACCTTTGTTGTTGTTGTTCTTGTTCAACTTGGCAGGATTTCAGTAGAAAAAGTGAGAAGGCCAGGCTGACTCCATGACAGGCTGCACATTAGCAGTTCAGGAGACTAGGCCTAAATCTCTGTTTCCGAGAACTGGGCAAGTCCAGGCAAGGCCTGCCCTCAGAAACTGCCCTGCTACCTGGCCTGGGGCAAGGACAATGGGTCAGCAGTAGTGTCCAGACTTCCTCAGCAAGTTTCCAGTCCCCACACCCCAGTAATGGAATGTTCCTAGAGATGGACCCAACAGATTAACATAGAGGTAACCTGCCCCAGAATTCCCTAATGTGCCTAAATCAAGCCTGCAAGTCCTGGGCAGTGGTGGCTCATGCCTGCCTTTAATCCCAGCACCTGGGAAGCAGAGGCAGGTGGATTTCTGAGTTCAAGGCCAGCCTGGTCTACAGAGTGAGTTCCAGGACAGCCAGGGATACACAGAGAAACTCTATCTCGAAAACAAAACAAAACAAAACAAACAAACAAACAAGCCTGCAAGCTCACTTGGTTGTTTCTCTATTCTGATAACGGGAGACCCCAGCATGGTAGATTTCTGCAGAATAACACACTCTTTGTGTTTACATACTATGTGAGTCTGGGGTGTCACTCTTCAGCGAATCATGGACCCTTACAAAAGCACCTAATCTCACTAAGCATAAGTTCCCTCACCTATAAAGAAGCTATCGTAAACTATTTTCCAGGAATATCATGAAGGTTGTTAAAGTAAATTAATATGCAAACAAAGTCCAGGGAAGGAGCCTTAGGCAGAGCTGGCTAGGGCCCACGAGTGACCTTAACCTTTAGCTTTGCAAATGTAAGCAAAGTGACTTTCCTTTTACATCTCTCTATCCTAAAGAAAACCAGAGCTTTAGCTGATCAGAGGCAGCCAACGAAGGCAAGCATATTAACTAGAGAAGTTCTGGGGAACAGATCAAATAATGCAACTTTATTGCCCTATTTTGTCTGATTCAGTGGTTCTCAATCACAGAGGACATTTAAAAATACCAGGACTTAAGTGTTATCTAGGTTGGGTAGCTCAGAATCTCTTCATATGTGTCCTAGGCACGAGAATCGTAAATGAGGGGCTGGAGAGATGGCTTAGTGGTTAAGAGCACTGACTGCTCTTCCAGAGGTCCTGAATTCAATTCCCAGCAACCACATGGTGGCTCACGACCATCTATAATAAACTCTGATGCCCTCTTCTGGTGTGTGTCTAAAGACAGCTACAGTTACTACAGGGTACTCATAAAGTAAATAAATCTTAAAAAAAAAAAAAAAAAAAAAGCCAGGCAGTGGTGGCGCACATCTTTAATCCCAGCACTTGGGAGGCAGAGGCAGGCGGATTTCTGAGTTTGAGGCCAGCCTGGTCTATGAGAGTAAGTTCCAGGACAGCTGGGACTACACAGAGAAACCCTGTCTCAAAAAAACAAAACAAAACAAACAAACAAACAAACAAAAAGAATTGTAAATGATGTCACAAGTGCTGGGTTCTACCCACTAGACAATACAGTCGATTATGTAATTGTTCTTTGGTCGATGTAGTTCAGAGGCATTAAGATCTGGCTTGGTTAAATATCCATTCTTTTTATTTTTAAATGTGATCGTATATGTTTAGACTAAGCTGATCTTTACCTTCCAAGTAAGTATTGGGATTCAAGCATGGGACACATGCACGCACACTCACACACACACACACACACACACACACACACACTCACACACACTCTTGTAGTGAGCAGTTTTTAGTGTCTGGATGTGCTCTCTGGGTGTTCTGGAAGAGCAGGCTCTGCTCAGTTGTTCATCTTTGTACCCATCTGGTCACAGCTGACCTGCCAGTTGCTGACCCAAGAGCCAGTTCATTTCAGATGTCTTCAGTGGAATTTTCCAGCGTGTGTCTGCGCCTTCTGTGGGATGGATCCCTTCTGATTGCACAAGGCTTTGGGTTTGGTAAAGCTCTTAGCTTCTGCTGTAATTGATTTAGACCCTGGCCAGAGCTCCTGAGTCACACTCCAGGCTAGGCTTTCGGAATGTGTACACTTGAGTCGTGCTGAGCTCTTGAATTTAGGAACCTTGGAACCAGCAGGAAGTCTGGCCACACCCCTACACCTTGCCCAGTGAGGTCCCGCTTCCTCATTGGTCACTCTGTCTGCTACAGTGTTTCAAATGAGCTGGACTATACAAAAGCCTAGTGCAAGAGAATTTCTAGAGAGATAAACACCGTGAAAGTCCTACCAGATACAAACCTTGGGAAGTTATGGAGAGAAAGACTTCTCATTTTATCCAAGAGTTACCCTTCTTCAAGGCACACCCCTCAAATGCAACAAGCACCTGGGAGAAGTTTTCACCCAGGCGGTAGCTCAAAGATGGTCTCTTTGCATTTGTGCAATCTTGAGTAAAATGCCTGACCTTTCCCTTGACTGGATCCTGGGGTGTGTGATGGGAGCCACTTCCTCAATTCTTGGCAAGCTTGGAGGAGTTAAGGCATGAAGTAATTGGGTAAGCTATGCAGCACAGCGATCCTCTGCTGTGTTAATCACGCTCAGAAGTTCCCTAGCCTGGAACTTGCCTGTGACTCACTCGAGAGCTGGACTTGTTTCCAGTCTGATTAGGGGTCAGGACTTCAGTTTGGGAAATGAAAATATTCTCAAGAGGGGATGATTTTGCACACACACACACACACAATCTAAATACATTTAATACCGCTGAAGTGTAAACTTGAAAGTGTTAGACTTTATGTTAAATCTATTTTATGGGCATAAAAACATTTTAACACATTCAGCAGCATTTCTAGGAAGTTCCTTGGTGAAACTGCTGGTGCTGACTCAAAGGTCATGTTTTGAGTATTGCCTTGCATGCCAATAATGACCCTCTACCATCATTTTCAGATTGAGCTCCAACATGTAAAGTGTTCTGTGTGGCTGGCTGGTCTCTGGGATCTCCATAGCAACAGTCCACAGCACTACACAGATGTCTAGATCAAATGCAAATCTCACCTGCCTTTAGCAACTTGCTGCTGGGTGACAGCACTTTGCACCAAAGCAGGGGCATTTCTTTATTTAGGCAAAATAAATAGAATTCAGTTGAGGGCTCTTTTCCTTTCTTTTTTTTTTTTCTTTTTTTTTTTTTTAATGTATATGAGTACACTGTAGCTGTATCCAGACACACCAGAAGAGGGCGTCAGATCTCATTGCAGATGGTTGTGAGCCACCATGTGGTTACTGGGAATAGAACTCAGGATCTCTGGAAAAGCAATCAATGCCCTTAACCACGGAGCCATCTCTCCAGCCCGGAGGGGGGCTGGTTCTTTTTCATTCCCGTGTTTTAATTGCCCTTATCTTAGGTTAATCTCCCTGCCAATGCTTCTCACACCGATTTGGTGCTTCCTTCCTCCACATATGTCTATGATTGCAGCTAATGATAGGCCCTCCTGGACCTCAGTCCGAAGCTTTGCATTATTCATTGGATAATGTCTTCCTTGGGAGCAGGTGCTTCCTATTTTAATCAATTCCTCTGAGTTGCCTTTATTTTATTTTATTTTATTTTAAGACATGGTCTTGGGATAGCTCTGGCTGTCCCGGCATTCTGTATATAGCCAATACTGTGCCCTCAAGCTCAGGAAGTTCTGCTTGCTTCTTTCTGCAGACTGCTGGGTTTAAAGGTGTGGGCCTGGCTTGTGTTGGTGGGCTTTAATGACAGGGCCTGTTGGAAACGGTTCAGGTGTGGTTGTCAAGTGAAGGCAGCTGGGAGGTGTCAGCCCCACTGTGTGTGAGCTTCAGTCAGTCAACACCTACCAAAACAAAACCTAAGGAAATGCTGCAGGAATCTTCCTGGACTAGGCACCCAGACACCAGTGAGAGTGGGAGAGGAGGTGTCACCGGTGGACCTAAGGTAGGAGAGCTCTGCAAGGCTTTGTTCCTGGGTCCACTTTGCATCCCCATGTTATACTCTAAATCCATAAGGTGGGGTGGGCAAGAAAGAGAGATTTTACAGAAACGTACTTGGCAATCAGCGAGTTGTTAGGCGCAAAGACCTATTGGTAGTATTCTGTGTAAACTCCACCCCACAGTTACCTGGCAACATCCAGGTATGTGCCTCCCCACACTTACCTAGCAATAGCCAGGTAGGCCTGCCCCCTCCCCTCTTGCTCTCTCTCTCTCTCTCTCTCTCTCTCTCTCTCTCTCTCTCTCTCTCTCAAGACTTATTTATCTGTTTTATGTAAGTACACTGTCACTGCCTTCAGACACACCAGAAGAGGACATCAGATCTTATTACAGATGGTTGTGAGCCACCATGGGGTTGCTGGGAATTGAACTCAGGAATGAAGAGCAGTCGGTGCTCTTAACCACTGAGCCATCTCTCCAGTCCCCTCTCTTACTCTCTTGCCTCTCTCTCTTGCCTCTTGCTATCTTGTTCCTTCTCACTCCCCATTCCCTTCCCCCACTCCATGTGGCCATGGCCGGTCTCTACTTCTCTTCTCTCTCTCTCTCTCCCTCCCTCCCTCCCTTCCTCCCTCTCTCTCTCTCTCTGCCTTTCTCTGCCTCTAACTACCCTCTTAGCTCCCCTCCCCATGCCCTGAATAAAGTCTATTTTATACTATACCATCTTGTGGCTAGTCCTTCAGAGGAAGGGATGCCTTGGCATGGGTCCACTGAGGCTCCCCCTTCCTTCATACCTCACCACATCCCCGTAGAACATATCCTATAGCTCTTTATCTTTTTATAAACACATCCCCTATTGTTTCAGCTCTGTCCCCCGGTTGTTCTGTTCCAAGTATTGAGTGAAGTCATGCTTGTACAGCATAAGCAACGCTTTAAGGAAATCACTAAATAAGCCAACACATTGAAAGACCCCCGAAGGGAGACCCCTGCTCAAGTCCCAGGAGAACATGTACCCAAGGAAACACGAGAAACCGTCTTGATGCAAACACATGAGGCAGTTTAACATCGGAGCTCCAGGCCGACACGTATTTCACGCAGGAGACAGAGGTGTTGACCCTGAGGCTCAGGAGTTAGGGGTTTTTGTAGGATAAAGGTCTTAGGGAACAAAGGAATTGGAGTGGCTATACATGATTGGTCATTTCAAATATCAGCTAGTTAGTGTACATGCAGATCAGAGCGGAAAATTCCTAAGAGGGGGTGCTATTCGGGAGTTTCTGACTGACCTTAAACTATATCTAAAAGACCAGATGGTCCATAACTCAGTGTCTGCCCAGGCACATCCTTGCATATCTGAGCCCCCGGACATGTCCTTGGGATGTCTAACAGCTTGCTTGCTTCTATTCAGGCTTGGCCCACTGTGTTTTCCTCCAGCCTGTGATTATTTACAAGCTTCAAACTTAATTTCTCCCTTCAACATCAATATCTAACAACTGGTCTTTTTTACCTTATTCTACTTCATGAAAACACCACATCTCAAAGTATGTGGTGTATACTTAACTATGGGGGGCTTAGATAGCCTGTAACCACACACTAGGCCTTTGTTAATGGATTTTTTCGACAGTTGTTTCTCATCTTAGAAGAAGCCCATGCAGCCGGGCAGTGGTGGCGCACGCCTTTAATCCCAGCACTTGGGAGGCAGAGGCAGGCGGATTTCTGAGTTCGAGGCCAGCCTGGTCTACAGAGTGAGTTCCAGGACAGCCAGGGCTACACAGAGAAACCCTGTCTCGAAAAAAGAAGAGGAAGAAGAAGAAGAAGAAGAAGAAGAAGAAGAAGAAGAAGAAGAAGAAGAAGAAGAAGAAGAAGAAGAAGAAGAAGAAGAAGAAGCCCATGCAAGTTTAGTTTAATCTCTATCCTCGGAGTAATTTACATAAGCCTTGCAGTAATATGTCCATTTCTTGAGTTTTGGGAACAAGTTTGGTCACTGGGCCATCCACTCAAGAGGAAGCTGTCCTCTCTCCTGTTCTGAGCTACAATCCCACAAGCAGCAGGAACTCAGATAGGCTAACCCCTCCGTGCGGGAAGGGGATGGGGCACACATCCAGAGTGGAAATAAGCAAATCTGAGCTCCACACAGGACCACCCAGTCACTGGGGAGTGGAGCCAGCTCTGCAAGGCTGTAAGTTCCTAAGACTTAGCTGTTATACTACAAGAAGAGTCCCCGTGGGGGATTCTATGACAAGTGTGCTTTAATAAGCAGCCAGTGCTATTAACCACCAAGCCATCTCTCCATGCCCCTTAATCCATTTTTCAATAAAGTTATTCATCTTTTATTTATTTTTAGAAACTTTTAAAATTAAAAAAAAAATTTTGTGCTTTTGGCAATCACACACACATACACACACACACAAACACACACACACACTTCATTCTCATTAATCACCTCATTCTTTCTTACTTCCCTCAGATCCCAACTATTACCACTTTGCTCCCGTGTCTTTAGCTTTCTTTTGTGACCCACTGACTTTAGGCACGGCTGTCTATGTGACCCCAGAACTGCACAGCATAGCATAGTGGATGCATGACTGGAGACCATGCCTGCCACTCACTCAGAATCCATCAGTAGCTCATTGTTCAGCAGGGAGGAGCGGGGCTCCATGGGTCCTTCCCTGACTGTGACTGATTGCTGACCAGGCTCAGTCTTGTGTGAACAGGTTTCTGGAGACCAAGGCCTCTGTGAGATCATGATGGTGGCTATATCGTGGCCATAAGACAACCCTTTACCGCCTCCTCCCTGTCTTCATGATCCTATGCTCTTCCAGCCTGGAATGCTTTCTATACAAAGGGAGTGCACTCATTTGACATATTGTTAACTGAGACCCTTCACTTTTTGACATTTGACCTCTATTAATTACTGGTGTCATGTCAACTGTAATCAAGAGGTGACAGTTCTGCTCTTGGAAGTTTCTTGGAGTCACCCAACTTGTCCAGGTTCCTAGGATCTAGCAGCATTCACAGACCTTATTATAACTTCGCCAGCCCTCAGGATTGAATCCCTTCTGGGTCCACACCCCACTGTGTGATTTCTCCATGTATCTGCTCACACCTCTGCCTGCCATGCCTTTCCATCCCTTCCACAAACCTTTGAAATCATCTTCTCCACCAGGAAGCCCGCTGCATATGAAAGACTAATACAAACCCCATTTGTCAACATTTAAGGACCCCATTTGTCTCCATTTTGAGGACCAGGTCTGATTTCAAAATACTATAAAGCGCCAGCTTCAGGAATAGACCGTAAGCCCTAGAAGCGAGGTCATAAGAGACCAGCTCTAGGAACAGACCATAAAATCCAGAACAAGATCATAAAACCCTTTCCCAAAGAACAGCCTGGGGATAACCACAAAAGTGGGGACATATCTATGTCTATGTAACCCCAGAACTACACAGCATAGCATAGTGGATGCATGACTAGAGACCATGCCTGCCGCTCACTCGGAATGGGCCATCTGTGCTGGGCAGCCCTGTTTCATCACGTGGTTGAACATTCGTGACACAGGAATGCAAACCACTGGCCACCGGTGACCCCTTAGCACCCACCACTGAAGTTTTAGATTGCCTAATCCTCCTAGAGAGTTCCCCCAGATCCCTATAAGAAGGCCTGTGTGCCTTTATCTGGGGTTGCCATTTCAAAGAATGGTTGACACTCTAGCATGCTGCTTGTTTCTGCGGAATAAATGCTTTTTGTTTTTGCATACTATCTGAGTCTGGGGTCTTCTTTCAGCATTTTTGGACCCTTACACGTGAGGAGTTTGTTTTTCTGCAGCTTGTACTTTACATGGGATACTGTAAACACTGCATCACCAGCTTTTATGGCACATTTTATATACTTTTTAAGTTGTTTTTACGTCACTGTTCATCAGTCTTCACATAACCCTGAGAGGTAACTGGACACACAGACAAAGCCCCATCTCTCAGAGGTTCAGGGAGATTAGTGACTTGCTGGACACAATTACTCCTGTGGAGCTGGGGCTCACTCCGAATCCAGGGGTCATTCTCTTGGTCCATTCTGCCTCCACACAGACTAATGGAAGTCTAATTTGAACTCTAGGGCTCTGCTCATAGTGGGTTTTGGTACACCCACAGCTTGGCCCTTGTTTAAGCTCTACAGCTCTGAGGATGCCCCAGGACTCTCCCTGTTTTAACACTTAGCAGCAGCACCTCCTCTGTCTTGGTCAGGGTTTTTATTCCTGTACAAACATCATGACCAAGAAGCAAATTGGGGAGGAAAGGGTTTATTCAGCTTACACTTCTACACTGCTGTTCATCACCAAAGTAAGTGAGGATTGGAACTCAAGCAGGTCAGGAAGCAGGAGCTGATTCAGAGGCCATGGAGGGATGTTCCTTGCTAGCTTGCTTCCCCTGGCTTGCTCAGCCTGCTCTCTTATAGAACCCAAGACTACCAGACCAGGGATGGCCCCACCCATAATGGGCCCTCCCACCCTGGATCATTAATTGAGAAAATTACAACTGTATCTCATGAAGGCATTTCCTCAACTGAAGCTCTTTTCTCTGTGATAACTTCAGCTTGTGTCAAGTTGACACACAAAACCAGCCAGCACCTCCTCCCTCATCCATAAGAACCATGAGTTCCACAGATAACGGTTTGGCAAGTGGGCAAATTGTGGGCTCTAGTAGCCTGCAAAGCAATTGCTCATTGTCCTTTGTCTCTGCCTTCTAAGACACTTTCTCCCCCCCCCCCCCCAATTCTTGTCTGCCAGCCAGTTTGCTTTTTTTGTTATTTGTTTTTAGAGACTGCTCTCAGTGTGTGGCCCAGGCTAGCCTCAGTGTGTGGTCCAGGCTGGCCTAGAAATTCACTGTGCAGCCAGGGTTCACATTGAACTCTGGCTTTGTTGTTTGCTTTGATAATGTCTTGTACAGTCCAGATTGGCCCTTGACTCACTGTGTAGCCAAAGATGATTTTGAATTCTTGATCCTCCTGCCTCTATCTCCTGAGTGCTGGGATTATAGGAGTGGGCCACCATGTTTGGCTTGCTGGCATGGAACTCATGATCTTCCTGCCTCAGCTTCCAGGGTGCTTGGGTCACAAGTGTGTGCCACCATCCCTAGATCAACCAATAAACTGCTTAACTATTAAAATTAGAGTTTACAAGGAAAGCATCTATGAGTTCTTTAGCAATACATTTTACTTATTTGGTTTTCAATGATTTTAAAAAACATATTCTTTCTCACTAATTCAGAAATATTTCACTACCCAAAAAAGAAATCCAAAACTCGCCAATGATTCTCCATTCTCTTCTCCCCTGATCCTCCCCTGTCCTTTCCTGGCTCACTTATTCTGAATATTTCATAGAGACAGAACCATGGGCTATGTGAGATTTCATGTCCAGTGACTTTTATTCTTTGTACAATGTTTTCAAGGAACAAACATGTTGTGGCACATGTTGATACTCTGTTCCTTTTCATGACGGAATAATATGCTGTGTGCATAGGCCACATTTATTTATCCAGTCATAATTGTTTGTAACTCCAGCTCCAGGAGACCTGACACCCTCTTCCAGTATCATGTACATAACATACACACACACACACACACACACACACACACACACACAGAGAGAGAGAGAGAGACACACACACACACAATTTTAAAAAATTAATAAAAATCACTTAGTGGATTTTGTTCAAAAGTTAAATGTGTTTCTTTTATCTTGAAGGAAATGTACATTAATGACCTTCTAGATTTAGCCATTTATTTATTACTTACTTATTTTTCAAAGGTTTACTTATTTATTTTATGTTCACTGTAGCTGTCTTCAGACACACCAGAAGAGGGCATTAGATTTCATTACAGATGGTTGAAAGCCACTATGTGGTTGCTGGGATTTGAACTCAGGACCTCAGGAAGAGCAGTACAGTGCTCTTAACCGCTGAGCCATCTCTCCAGCCCGAGTTAGCTATTTATAATAAGCCTCAAGAAAGTGAGCTTCCCTGCCAGTCCCTGCAAGAAAGCACCCAGCGGCTCTAAGTTCTAAATCCATGAAAACGAAGCAAAACAAAACCAACTTCATATAGAGCCTGGCTTGATGCTGCAAGCACATAATTCCAGTACTTCAGAGTGTCAGACTGGTCTGCGTAGCAAGTAGAATTACTGGGTGATACCCTATCTCATACAAAACAAACAACAACCAACCAACCAAACTTAAGTCTCAAATGAACCCACCTCCACCAGCAACAAATACCGGAGGTGTTCATTAGCATATCAAAGTAGACGCTGGCCAGCTCTCCCAGCATCCCTTGGTACCAGTGGCTCCACCCAGCACTTCTCACCACGCCCTCTACCCCCAAACTTTTCCCCTTTGCCACCCCCCCACCGTCTTTTCTCTTCCTCCTCACTCCCATCCTCTTCCTCCTCTTCCTCCTCCTCTTCCTCCTCCTCTTCCTCCTCCTCTTCCTCCTCCTCTTCTTCCTCCTCTTCCTCCTCCTCTCCCTCCTCCTCTCCCTCCTCTTCTTCTTCCTCTTCCTCCTCGTCTTCCTCTTCCTCTTCCTCCTCCTCCTTCTCTCAGGGCCAGGCTCAGTCTGGACCCTTCCAGAATCCTCTGGTTGTTCTCTCCCTCGCATTTACAATAAACCGTGCTCCTCAACCTAGGAGCGGTCATGCCCTCATTTTCATTCACAAAACACCGAGAAAACCCACAGTGACTTGAATAGACTGTCCCATTCAATTTACTTAAAACTGAAAAATTCAGACATGCCAGCTTTGAGTTAGCACTGAGCACACCACACTTGCCCGTTATCTAGCTGTATATAGTTGCGGGCGCTTTAGCTTCCTCTGAAGAAAATACCGTGAAAAAGAGTCAGGCTTGACAAGCTACTGACTCGGCTGTGCCTCAGCTAAACTTTGAGAAAAGTGTGGGAGATACTGGACTCACCTGCAGGGACCATGGAAGAGTGGGGGGAAGGCTTCTCTGAAAGGTGTCAGAATACAGACCAAGAATGGAGCTGTCTGATAATTCTGAAAGCTTATGAGAAAACGCCAAGAAAACAAGACAGGGTCTTGTGACGTCTATTTCTTCTAAAGATGTGATTGTTAGCTATTGCATGAGTTAATTCACCTCATTTATTGCATGAGTTAATTCACCTCATTTTTAGGTTCCATTCTATCCAGACTCTGGAATCAAGACAAAGGAAGTGACTGTCCTTTCAAGTGTCAGAGAATTATGAGTTTTTGCTGAAAGAGAATGAATTGCCTTTAGTCTTGTGGTCAGGATTCAGGTAGGGCCTAGACTTGGGAGAGCTCTGGAGATCTTCATAAGGATGAGACCCCTCTAATATGACAACATGACCATGCTGAGGTTGGACCAGACAGGGGAGCCTTGGTGCAAGGCTTATTTTATACACCTATGCCAAGCCTCTGTCTCCTACCCAGTGAGATCCAGGGCAAATGCAGATGCAGTCTGTACACATTTTATGATTTTTTTTTGGTTGAAATTCTCAAGGTATAAACTACTCATGCATTACAGTAATTTTCTAGTTGTTGCAATTCTCATTATTCATTAACCAAACCCAATACTCCGAAACAATTATTCATGTGTCCTGAATAACCACAAGCTTGTGTTAACCAAACAGGAAGCAGTGTTTTAGCTCCTTAAAGAATGAGGTGGGGAATTCATCTCATCATAAGTAAGAAAGGGCCATCAGAGCTTTTACTGTGTTGATCTTACACACACACACACACACACACACACACACACACACACACATACATATATATCTGTTCATATCCAGATTGTGTGAACGAGGCTTCAAAAGAACTCAAGATTATCTGTCCTTCTTGGCTACACAGGTAACCTTTCTTTTCCAATCATAAATAGCTTTGCCTTATAAACTATATGGTAACATTTTAGCTTACTTTACCAGTCTTAGTATTTTGTTTTTTAAAAATATTGTCCTATATGTTCTCATGTATTTATATATTTTTTTTAAAATGTAAGGTTTTTTTTAAATTTATTTATTTCTGTAAGTACACTGTAGTTGTCTTCAGGCACACCAGAAGAGGGCATCAGATCTCATTACGGGTGGTTGTGAGCCACCATGTGGTTGCTGGGATTTGAACTCATGACCCTCCGAAGAGCAGTCGGTGCTCTTCCCCGCTGAGCCATCTCACCAGCCCCTATATTTTTTTAAGTTTTTATTTACTTTGCTATGTATTTTAATATGTTGCTCTGATAATGATTCCAGGTTATATGAGAACTTTAAAGTAGTTAGTTACCAAGAACAAAGTGTTGAACAGTCACAAAGCTCTCTAGGCAACATAGATTGTTTTTAAACAGCTGTATTTATTTTTATTCCTTATATGAGCGTGTTCTGCTGACATGTATGTCTGTGTACCACATGCATACCTGATGTCTACTGAGACAAGAAGAGGGTGACAGCCCCCTTGGAATTGGATTTATAGACTGTTGTGAGCCACCACGTGGGTGCTGGGAACTAAACTTGGGTCCTCTAAGAACAGCAAATGCTCTTGTCCCCTGAGACATGCATGCCATTAGCCCCTACTTTGGCAATATTTTCTTTTTATTTATTTATTTATTTTTTAATGTCTTTCCTTTTTTTCCTCATTTATTTTTATTACTCATTACAGGTGGTTGTGAGCCACCATGTGGTTGCTGGGATTTGAACTCATAACCTCCGGAAGAGCAGTCAGCGCTCTTAACCACTGAGCCATCTCACTAGCCCCTTATTTATTCTTTTCTCATATATTATATCCCTCCCTCCTCTCCTCCCAGCCTGATCCCCCACCTCCCCTCTCCCCCAGATCTACTCCTCCTCCTTCTCCTCTTTTCCCTTCAGAAAAAGGCAGGCCTCCAAGGGATATCAAACAAACATGGCATTTCAAATTATAGTAAGACTAGGCACTGACATTTTAAATTAGTCACATTAGAATAATTTTGTCATAATATTAGAATAATATTTGTCATAATACAGTAGAGAATAGAAAATTTGGCCCCATTTTTGTGTATTTATTGATATGTGAAACAGTCAACATCACTGGATAGAGGGGTGAATACCCACCCCATGAGGACGGTACTCTAACAACGCCATCATATCAAGATCATTGTAAAAGTAAGGTAAAGTTACAAAGATTACAATCTGCGGCTCCAAGAATGACAGAAGTGAGTGGTGGTGCTCTTTTAAATTCACTGGGGAAATATTCCTAACAAACATTAAAGGTTGTAGCGCACTTGAATGATGCAGTTATTGAATTAGAAACATGCGCTACCTTTTCTTTTTACAATACTTAGTGTATGGATGTGTAGCTATATGTGTGTGTGGTGTGTGTGTGTATGTGTTTGTGTGGTATGTGTGGTATGTGTGGTGTATGTGTTTGTGTGTGTGTGTGTTTGTGTGTGTGGTATGTGTGTGTGGTATGTAAGGTATATATGTGTGTGTGTGTGTGTAAGGTGCATATGTGTGATATGTGTGAGTATGTATGCAGGGATGCACTTGTGCCACACTGCATGTGTGGAGCTCAGAGGAGAACTTGCAGGATTGGGGTGTCTCCTTCTGCCGAGTGAGTTCCCTGAATTGAATTCAGGCCTGCAGGCTTGAACCATCTCACCAGCACCCAAACACATTATTGTTAAGGTACTTGAGTCAGAATCTATGTTCCAATTGTGTAAAATCCTGCAGAGTGTGCAAATCTTCAATCTTTGTATGTTGTGGTTCCCAATAGCCTGATCTTCAGCCCACGTCAGTGACCTGGCATTGTGCGCACAGGAAAAGTCACAACATGTTTGTCCTTTTATTTTGCTTTTTTTTTTTTTAAATTTTGTATGTGTATGGGTGTTTTGCCTGCATGTATTCTTTGTACCACACAAATGCCTGGCGCCTGATGAAGCCAGAGAGAGCATCAGATTCCCTGGAGCTGATCTACAGTCGGTTGTGAGCTGACACATGGGTGCTGGGAATCTGACCTGGGTGCTTGGCAAGAAGAGTCAAAGCTCTTAACCACAGAGCCATTTTCCCAGCTCTTCCACATTTCTTAAGTAATGCTCTTTAGTTGGACATGCACACCTGCAGTCAGGAGGCAGAAGCTGAAGAGGGGATCACGGGTTTCGGCTAGCCTGCTAGCCTGAGCTACACGGCATGACTTAATCTCAACTGATGACAACGATACGCTTGCTTTACTTGTAGATAAAGGAAAATGAAAGGGGTGATTCTGATGGCTCTCCTTGTGCTCACAGCTCACTGTGTACCAGTAAGTAACCTCTCGGCATCCGTGTCTGCAAACGAGCTTTACTGCATACATTCTGAATCTTTAGTTACACTCAATCCTGAAATAAGGACGACAACTACCCTGAGAGCAAAGCAGCACCTCCATTTTAGGACCTATAAGGAAGTAGATCTTTCAACCTATTTGGAAAGACCTCGTTAGAAAAACAAGAGAGGTATGTAGCCATTGAGATGGGAAACTCTCCCTGCCTCAGAGCACAGCAGCGGTTCACAATCTTGCTTGCCCTTTGGACTCCTTTGGGAGACTTCAAAAAAATTCTGACATCTGGATGCCATGCCCCCAAATCTGGCTTGACTGGTCTGGGGTTTGTGTCAAGTGTCCAGAGGTTAACAAGCTCCTCGGTGACTCTTCCACTGGTGACTGGGCTTAGGACCATGGTTGGAGGAAGAGGCTCTCAGTGATGGACATGGAGTGGAGCAAGCCTGAGGCAGGCCAGTCTAGGTCAAACAGCCCCGATTGTCACTGCAGAGAAAGAAGAGAGAGACTGTCGCTCAGACTCACAGCTGTATTCAACCTGAGGCTTGCAGCCCATGGGCATCTCAGGGCAGCTCTGGATACAGCCCAACACATTAGCACATGACTGTGTCAAGGGGCTGGCCATCTGGAAAGGTTTCTTTCTTTCTTTCTTTCTTTCTTTCTTTCTTTCTTTCTTTCTTTCTTTCTTTCTTTCTTTCTTTCTTTCTCCTCCTCCTCCTCCTCCTC
>JADRCC010578526.1:7048-23708 GCA_019843855.1 Hylomyscus alleni
CCTGAAATGTTGAGTGAGTGAATACATCAGAACAAGAGAAAGTGGACTGGCTCAATAAATACACTTATCTCCTCTGTGACCCAGAGAAAGCCTCAAGTTTTCTATAGTCCCACTCCACAGCAACAGGTGTCATGGGGCAGGGGCCTGGGGGGGGGGGGGTTGTCATCAGAGTATCCATGATCCTGTAATGTGCTCTCCTTACTTCTCACCATTGGTTAAGTCCTCAAACGGTTTCTGGGTAACAGGGATTCTCCTTCCATGAGTCTGTGCAAAAATAATACTGCCTGGCCTGTCTTTGGAAATGGTTGGATGAAATGTGGTACACAGACTCTTTACACATTGCTCATATAAAACATCAGCTTTCAGATAACATTTTGATCCTTGGCAACTTGTAGCTGTTGCAAAGGGCACTACTATTCAATACGTAGTCCCTGCCTGCTACTTCCTCTGTAAGAGAACCGCCAAATTAGTTCTGAAGTCTGTGACTCCCCTAAACAAGTGATTCCCTTTTTTTGTCCAAGATCAGAGCAGAAAGCCTACATCAGACCTCCCCTGGGCTTACTCTTATAATTCAAGCATTTAGCACTGGGCACACAGAATGAGGAGATATCTCCAGCACGGACTGTCTGCCACAAACCAAATACTGGAAGAGTATACCCGATACTCACCCGAGGCAGCCCCTGAATTAGGAGCTCACTTTCAATAAGGATAGCAGGCTCCGTTTCTCTTTAGTATAGGGATTATTTCCTAAGATGGCTTCTCCATAAGAGGTAACTCATGGGTGCCATGGTCAGGTTAGGATCTACATAAGATCAGCAACTGGCAAGAGATGGACCCCAGATTCAGTCAAGAAATTCCTAAAAAGAAGTTATAATCAGCATGGCTTGGAAAATACGCTTAATCATCATGTCCAAAAATGTTCTCTGATTAGCTCATGTTGATTTCGGTGTCTGGCCCTTAATCCATCACTAGCCATAGAGACTGGGTGTCATGGTTTATGTATGCTTGGCCTAGGGAGTGGCATTAGTAGAAGGTATGGCCTTGTTAGAGTAGGTGTGTCATTGTGGCCCTGGTCTTTAAGACCTACATCCTAGCTGCCTAGTCAGTATTCTGCTAGCAGCCTTCAGATGAAAGATGTAGAACTCTCAGCTCCTCTTGCACCATGTCTGCCTGGATGTTGCCATGTTCCTGCCTTGAAGATAATGGACTGAACCTCTGAACCTGTAAGTCAGCCCCAATTAAATGTTGTCCTTATGAGAGATGCCTTGGTTGTGGTGTCTGCTCACAGAAGTAAAACCCTAACTAAGACACCAAGTAACACAGACATTCTCAAAGGAGGACTGCTAAAGATTACGCAGAAATGAGCACCCTTGTCCTTGATGAAGTACCATGTGAGGAAACTCTTCTGGGCTTTGGGCATATACTTGTGGGGCTGCTAAAGTCACCATGCAATCAAGGAGGCTGTCAGCCAACACAAAGAGAAGCTTGCATCCTAGGATCTAATTAGAATCCCAAATATAATTTGAAATGCCCTACAGGTCACCCTAAAGACCCATTCCTTGGGCCTTTGAGACTATAACCTTCTTTTTTCTTTCAGCTACTTATTGTCAGTCTATGGCTTATAGTTAAGGTATCTTACCTGGTAAGCCACGGGTAAGGATGGAAGGGACATCACTCTGACAAAAAAAAAAAAAAAGAAGGAGGGGGGAATATTGAGCTCCCAAGAACTGGTCCATTAAAATGAGGCTGGTGAACTTGTTGCATAGAGAATACTTTTAGACCAGTAGGCTCATCTGTATTACATTGAATCTGAAGAGTAAGGTCTCAGAAACTCGGTAACATTGAGTAGAAAATTTAGACAAAGGCTTAGTGGGACCTTGCATAATCACTAATCACCACCACCACCACCACCACCACCACCACCACCACCACATCCCTTGGTAACTAATGGCTGTAATCCCAAGAGTAGGCTTGATGTGAGGGGGAGAGGAGCCTCAGTGCCCTGCAGAGGGAACTTGGCTGCATTCCATGCCAATTCTTGTTCCTTGGGACCAGCCAGGTTGGATCATCCTTTTTGCAAAGTGGAGTGTGTGTGTGTGCGTGTGTGCGTGTGTGTGTGTGTGTGTGTGTATGTGTGTGTGTGTGTGCGCGTGCGTGTGTGTGTGTGTGCGCGTGTGTGTGTGTGTGTGTGTGTGTGTGTGTGTGTGTGTGTGTGTGTATGTGTGGGTGTATGCTGTGTGGGGAGGTGGACACCTCAAGGTATGTTGCTCTATGTTGGTATTTCTTCTCTGCCTGTTTACAAGTAGCATCCACCATGCCTTGGGTGCTGAGAATCTGTGGCCAGGCTAGGCGAGTACCACTTGGCTGGGTCTTTGAAACAAGAGCGGCAGAAAAGAGCTCACAGAGATGGGACGACAGCTGGGTCAACTACCGTGTCTGTTTGGAAGACTCCAGCTTGGCCAGCTGCTTGGGAAATTTTTCTTCCCCAGGTGCCAGCTTTTCTCCTGACCTCTGTGGCTCAGGGGCCCTTCTCATCTCCCTTTCTCCCACCCAAGCATTAGGAAAGGCCAGGCTAGGGGACAATGCTGCCTTGTTTCACAACACTGATTTCTGAGTGGCCTGTTGTTTGTGGCCCCCGGAAGCAAGTACTAACTGTGAGCAAAAATGTACTGACTGGGGCCTAAGGGCTGTAACTTCTTTTTGTCCCCTGCCAAGTGCCCCTCCAAGCTCCAATCTGGGACAGAGAGCCTGCTCCCAGCAGACCGAGGAAGTAGGTCTCCATGCTTAGTAACAAAAGTCTCACAGATAGCTCACTCAAAGCAGTTTGAGGCACCTGAGTTTGAGAGTGTTCAGCCTCACCTCCCTACTATGTGTGTGACAGAGCACATGGTCATGCATTGCTGCATTACTTCTCTCTATGATACCTTAATTAGGGATGAGTCAGGGAACACCCCAAATTTAGCAGTTCTGACTTCAAGGATCTTGATCTCATCACCTACAAACTTAAATCTATTTAGAATCACAGTTCTTGATTTTCTGTTCCTAGCCTGTAGAACTACTTGTTTTAGGTAAGCAAGCTGTATTTGTTTCACTGATAAAACCTTCCTCGGTGTTCCTTGTGGGGTTGCACTTAACTGGTTATTAATCATTTGCCTTTGCTTGCACGTGCATGCTGCATTTGCATTGAATATATATGTGTTGAGATTTCCATCCATAGGGATGAAAACATGTAGACAAATTATGGGATAGCCTCCTCACTGGGTTTCTCATCCCCAATCTGGGGAGCTCCTCTTTTGGGGTTCCTTGGTTTTCATATCCAAGTTGCCTAAGATGACATCACTCCATCCTGGTTGTCCATTGTAATAAATTTTTAAATAAAAAATTAAAATGCTGGCTTCAGAACAGCAACATAGAGGTTAGAGTTGAGGTAGGAAGTCCAGAGAAGAAACTGAGCCCAGGTTCAGTGGTTTAGATATGCCTTGTCCCCAACAAGATCTGTATTGAGATTTGACTTCCAGTGAAATGTGGCAGAAAAGTGCCAGTGTACTATTACCAAGTCATTTGGAGGAGTTACACCTTCCTAAAGAGAATAAGAGCATTCTAGCAAGGGAAAGTTGTCACAAAGACAGGTAGATCTTTGCGATTGTGATTTGTTTTTAAATCTATTCTCCCTGTGTTCTTTTGCCTTTCCTTTCTCTCTTGAGCTGGAGTAGCAGAAGACCCCTTTCTAGAAGTGAAGTAGATGCCAGTAACAGACTCTTGGGCTTCCCAGTCTCTAGGCCACAGTCAAATTATTTTCAACTCATCCAGTGTGAGGTATTCTCTCATAACAATAGAAAATAAACCAAGATACTAGATTATGCTTATAGTACTTAAATGAGACTAATGAATTCTTAGAATTGAAGACCTTGAACCAAAGAGAATAAACTGTGTGCCTATCTCTCTGGGCATAAGTCAAAGCTGCCCCAAGCCAGAGTGGGATTTCCAAGTCTTATCCTTTTAACTTAAATATCCTTGCAGCTTTTTTTTTGTTTTGTTTTGTTTTTGTTTGTTGTTGTTGTCTTTGTTTTGCTCATATACCCACAGCATAACCATAGCATTTAAATTACCTCCCAAGGAGTTAGATGTCCAAGAATAAGAGCCCTAATGTCCCCATGCACCTTATGCTGAAAGGCACAGATGTTCTTGAGTGGCAAGGGCAGTAGCCAGTTTATGTGCCTCTCCTCTATGTGCTCCTCCTCAGCATCCTTTATCTGCAGGTCTTTGGTATGTGTTTGTTGGCATTTGTCAAAAGAATGGGGCATTTTTTCTTTAAAGGTTTCCTATTTGTTCTGAATGCAGGGTAGCTTTCCATGGCCTCATATGCTATTTTTGAAGCAAGGCCCATGTGGGACAGGAAATTATATTAAGGAGTTCATAGCCAAAAGCTTTTTAAAAATTAGTTTTGTGCTTATTTTGTGTTAGTAGACAAAATGCAGAGAGGACAAAAAACTCAAGACTTTATGAGTATGGTTGCTTAGAATGAGTCTAAGTTTTAAAAAGTGAGAGTGGGCTGTAGGTGGCCAGTCTGCGCTACATAGCAAGATGAGGAAGGAGAGAGGGGAGGGCTATGAAAGGGTTATAGGAGAGAGAGGGGAAAGGAGGGTGGGTGGTATGGAGAGAAGGAAGGAGGAGAGAAATCCTTCCTAAGCTGCTTGCCACCTACCCTTCCAGCCTTCTATTTCCTCCCCTCTAATAGGATTCTCTGCTTTGTCAGGGACTTACAGGTAGGTCTGTAAATAGTGACTGAAGATCTGGGTTGCTCCTCCATGTTGAGACCAATAGTCCATACAGGTTCATGTGGAAAAGGACTCTACTTTTCAATGGGTGAGATGGTAGGATTTTAGAAGAACATGTAAGATGGATGCTATTGCCTTGGCTAGTCTTCTGAAGTGCAGCTTCCATAATCCATTCCATGGATACTCTATAAATGTACAGATTAGGGTTAAGATACATAGTCAAGACTAATCTAAGAGAAAGACCTTGAATTAGCTGGCTATCCTGATAAGAGTGACAAAATACCTCCCACCATTGGTAAGTCCTGATAAGAGTGACAAAATACCTCCCACCATTGGTAAGTGCTAGAGATCAACCATCCTGATCAAAAGGATGAAGGAATACACTGTGGGCCTGGCTGTACAGACACACCCACCAATCCTCGTCTTCTCTAAGCCCTAGAGCAGGCTCTCATAACCACCATTTTCTTCCACAAGATTAAGGTGGGAGTCAGTGGGTCAAATATTAGTGGCTGAGCAAAAGGCTCCAGGACTCAATGGACATCAGTTTGAATACCATTTCTGCTCACATGTGGGCTTGGAAAAACTCAGCTTTCTAAGAACCAGGTGCTCCATCAGTTCTGCACAAGTTGAAATGAGTCTCACGGAGAAGATGTGTAGATTTAATAAAATGACAAAATGAAACTGCTCACATGTACAAAGCATAGAGACAGAACTGGAAGGTTATAAGTATCAAAGAATTATAATTCTGTGTATTGTTCTCCCTATGATACAAACTCCATATACATAGACTAATGTGATTCTTGAAAGCCTTATGAAGTTGACATTTTTTTAAAAATCTTAATCTTGGTCATGTAGAAAGGGTTTGGAGAGAGTAAATACATTACCTAGGACCAGGTAGTTAGCTTCTCTAACCCCGGTGCACCTCCTGTCTGGGACAGGGCTTCCAAAGAGAAAGTGTGGGTATAGAATTCTGTGATGGATAGGGGTGCCAGGGGACCTGCTAGGTGGCCACAGCTGAGTGTGTGCTCTCACAGTTCCCTGCAGATTGCCCAGGAGTCACTGGCCATTAACCCTGGGTCATGGAGAAATATAGCCGCTGTAGTTTTAGGAGAAAAAAAAATGTGCTTATTTACTTGAACCAATAAGAAAAATGCCAGTTACTGTGGGAAAGGGTGGGAGGTGAGCACAGGGGAGGGATGATGGTGGACAGAGTGTATCAAGATTTCGAGAGGGAGAAGGAGAGGGGACAGGATGAAGTGGCAGAATGAGGCATTGGCTTTCTTTTATCTTTTTTAACATGTCATATGCTCTCAACTCTGAACCTTTCTATGCACATGCTAGTCTATTAGTATTCATTTATTCATTCAGCACATGCATTTGAGGCTCTCCGATGGGCTAAACGGCTATTATCTGTGCTAGGTTAAGAACTATGAGCAAGATGGACAGGTAGGCACTGTTAGAGCCTTCCATCGAGAGGCAGAATTAAGGGTAGAAAGAAGACGAGACTCAAAGAAGCAAATGAGTAAAGGAGATTCTAAATTTGGAGTCCATTAACTACTTAGAAGAAACAAGAGAATGGAAAACCAATCCCACTTCTCAGATCAAGTGACCCAGCACAGGTGCCCATCAGTTTGTTGTTGTTTGTTTGTTTGTTGATTTAGGTGTAAGACATCAAGGCTTTCTCTAGTATACCCTTGTCTCCCAAACTTTGATCTGTTTGTATTCTCCCTAACTGTTGCTTCTGCTCCTGTTTTTTCCCCCTTAACACTCACACATACACACACACACACACACACACACACACACACACACACACACACAATTTGGGGATTTTAATGAATGAGAATGATTTGTGCTGCAGCATATGGCTACTTTAATTAAGCAAAGGGAATCATTTTAGTGCCATAATAAATAGTGCATGATTTATCAGGCCTCATGCGTCTCTCACAAGTATGCCATGTGGGCTATGTAAATCTTTGTGTCTTTAGGAGGGGTGGAAACAATCCCTGTTGGATTGGTGAAAAGCAGTACATACACAGTGGCATAATCTGTGGGTTCCCAGGGCACCTTAAAAAAACACAGAAACTGAAGAGGGAGAGTGGGGGTGGGGAATGGCTACCAGCTCTACTGTGGATTCTACCTTTCAATGTGCAACAGGGATGATTCAGAGACACTACCCCTCATTGAAGAGGCAGGGTTCTGTAGCAGTAGATGTTCCTTGGAGAAACAGAAACTGGCCCTGGCCTCGGGGGCTTTGTTGCTAAGCATTTGTTCAGGTCTGGAGAATTTGTATCCACCCAGGAGAAGGGGCAGACTAAAAATAATCCAGGAGTAAAGCAAGCCGAGTCTGTGTGTGCCGTAGAAACCCAGCAACAGGGAGACATGGAAAAGAAACCAGAGAGTTAGAAACGGATCCTGAGTTAGCTACCCTGTTGGAGTCCAGGGCTTTTGCTAAACAGAGATGCCCTGAACCCTGAGGGAGTTGGCACCTGGCTCTGAGAATACACTGCATGGTGTTAGAGGGAACTCTCCAGGGTTGTCACTCCCTTTATCTGGGGGCAAGCATGGCTGCATGCAATTTTGTGAGACCGAATTATCCCTCACACAACTCTCAAAAACATTCCCCACAAATAAACTACACTTGACTATCTCCAAATGGGAGCAGGACAGAGAAAGATTCCTGGGTCATATAGAAGTAGTACTGAGTCTGAGGGGTGATATCAGGGCAAAAGGAGTGTGGGAGGGGACATTGGCAGAAATGGAGGGTCAGCCTGTCATGTGCCAGGCCTCTCATTACATTTTATGTGTGTGTACCCATGTGGAAGACACCACTTACGTCTCTCCATTTCCTGAGGCATCAAGGGGAGAGTGATGCAATGAAGACTGTTGGAGAGAATGTTTATGGGAGGGACTCAGCAGTCTATTCAGATTTCAAGGACAGGCCAGATGAAAAAGGAAATAAGTCAGTATAGAGAGCCTCAAAGGCTTTATGTACACACTTTAAAATAAAAAAGGTACATTTTCTGAAATCTATTTGCAACATTAAGACCCTCCATTTGGCTGTTCGTGCTCAGTCAGACTCTGACAAATGGTCCCCTGAGAATCTCTGTATGGCTGACCTACTAGTGCCTAAGATTCCACATGGCCAACAGCCCATTCCTCATCTGTCCATCCTGGCATGCATCTGATTCCTTTCCGTAGTAAAGCTACCAGCATGCATCCAGTCATCCAAACCCTAAATGCACTGCTATTTGTGGATACCCTCCTTCACACCGTATCAATAGCCAATCTACAAGTCACTTCCTACTCCTTTCTTCTGTCTCTCAGCTTCTTTTTTTATTTTTCTTCTTGAAATGCTTCATTAATGTCCCAACTGGGCTCCTTGTCTCCAGCTTGGTACTCCTGAGGTTCAGATGGAACATTGGCACCATCTCATGCCTTGCTTAAAACTCTCTGTAGACAAAGCAATGGCAACTTCTGGTACTTTTTAAGCTTTGCAGGATTTTTTTTTTTTTTTTGATTGGGTCCCCAAAGCATGAGGTAAGAACTGAATGCTCAGTGAGCTCCCTGCTTGGTCAGTTACTGTCTTCCTCTCTGGCAACACTAAAGAGCTCAGTGCCTATTTGAGTAGTGTGAAATGCAATGCCACAGAGTGTCCAAGCCACTTCACATGTTCCATGAGCTGGCCCCGTACTCTCTTCCGCCTGTTACCTGTTCTTCCTCTCGCCACGCTGTCCCTCACATTGTAGTAAGGGTCTGGGATGACTGACCTGCTCTGAGCTTCTCACACATACCATGCTCCAGGCTTTTGTTGTCTTGCTCATATCACCCTCATGCCAGGGCACCTTCCTCTCCTCATTTTCCTCAGCCCCTCAAGATCTGGGACAGACATCCACTTCTTCCATACATAGGGCTCCTCTGAACCCCATGTTGGGCTAGCTGTCTTTGTTCTCTATACCTTGAATTTGATGGGCATAACTTGTACTACATTGGATTGTGCACGTGGTTTCCCCCAGGAGACTGTGAGCTCCGTGAAGACCAGACTGTAGCTCATCCATATGTCTTTGGCTCCTGACATGATACTTGTGCCTGGTATGTAGTGAATGTCTGGTCAATCTTACTGAGCTGTGGGGCATAGAACTCAGAGCACATCTCTTCCCTGCACCCACATGCTACTGCGTTATCTCAAAAATGGGGTCTTTACCCCATGACCACAGACTGAGGATACTGGGGACTTTTCTCAAGGAACTCAGGCTGACTGGTAAGGACCAGTACCAATGGCATATACTTCCTCTTCTGCTCCTCTCCTCTCCATTCCAATGTCCTCTTATTTCCTGTCCCCTCCCACTAAGTCTAAGGTAGCATGGGTACCTATCACAGAGAAAATGACAATGAAATACCCACTGCGCAGGGCCAGTGAACAGTGGAAATGGAATGCTGAGACTTTAAGTGATGGACAGCTTTTGGAGGAAGCGATGGGGATGCGGGGTGGACTTGTTTCTACAGATGGGCCTGGGCTTCCTAATCCCTTCCCTCTGAAAGGAGCCTGTCTGAGTCACTTAGCACCAAAGATTCAGAGGACAGAAAGACCTTGGTCATAGTGTTCTTGGGGGATGGGGTCAGTAGTTAAATATCTTCAAACCAATGTAAAATTATGTCAGCACTTAACTGTGTCTTGTTCAGTTTAAATGCTCACAGTCTATCTAACTCCTAGCTTTCAGAATATGACTGATGGTAGTCTTTACAGGGGTAAATGAGGTCATTAGAGGGAGTTCTAACCCAGTGTGACTGGTGTCCTTACAAGAAAATAGAACTTGGACAAAGATATAATTACAGAGAGGAGACCATGCAATGACTTCTCAAGAGGCCACAGAGGAAAGCAGCCCTGCCCACATCTGGATCTCAATTTTTTTGGCTTCAAGATGTTTGAGAGGATACATTCCTGTGGTTGAGGACACCACTATGAGCCATTTTAGTACAGCAGGCCTAGCAATCAGGTGGGCGTATTCAGGAGATCCTGGGGGCTATGACAGGCCTGTTGTTGTGTCATCTCTTGGAGGGTTTCCTGATATATCCTCCATAGATTATAGATGGTGCCTGTTTAAGGAACCTCTTGTTTTCATAGCCCCCCTCCAGCCTGCCCCCCCCAACCCCAACCCAGTCGCCTGTACAAAGGTGCTGGGATTGCCAACTCTATATCAACTAGGCTTTACACATATCCTGCCTTTCACATCTGTAGGGCCTGAGACAGGGATGGTGCCCAGTAAACAAAGAGTGACTTGATGAAACGCTCACGGTGTTCCCACCAGCAGCTCTCCTGCTTGCACACTGCCCTGGCTTAGGGCTCTTAGCTCCCCTCCTCTCCAGGGGCCTGGCAATGATGGTAAACAGCCCTCAGAGGGAGGAGGTTAGAGATGCAGTGGCCTAGATGGTTGAAGTGAGATGATTGGTTCTTGTCTTGTCAAATGATATGATTGGCTGACTGGCTGGCTGAATGTGCCCCCGTGATTGGCTCTCCAGGCAGTAAAGGAGGCGAATGAATCCCTTCCCTTTAGGCGGTTCCTGCCAGCTTTCTGGGTGGGTGAGCAGAGCCTGCTGTTGCTGAGTTTGCCTGTCAAGTCTGTTTGCTTCAGCCTCAAGGTGCAGAAACTACACACAGCCCAGAGCACACGGCCCTTCTCCAGACCCGCAGGAAGGGGATTAGCCGCGGGTCAGTAGGGGTCTAGCACAATCTTTCTCTGTTGGGCAAACAAAACAACTATTGATATTGCTGCTTTCCAGCCTTAACCCTTTTAACTGAGGGCAGAAAATCAAACCACCAAACCCCAGGCCCTCTCCGTTTCTCTTCTGCTTTGGAGTCTTTCTCCCTCTCAGGATTAGACCCGTGCTTTCTTTTTCCTGCAAGTTAAAACTGTAGTTTTTCACCTGGTCTGCCAAGTCAGAGAGGATTAGTGAGGAGGAGTGAGTGGCTTCCCATCCTTAGCCTTCTTGGCGGGCTCCCTGCTATCCCAGCAGCCCCAGTAATATTGGGAAGTCTGCAAAATGGTAATCATTATCATTCTAATTATGTTTTCAAAACTGTATTATTAATTAATGTGTTAATTAATTTTTTGCCTCACATTTTACAGGAAACGTCGGCTGGGGCATTCAGTGGCTTGATCAATATGGAAGGGATGCTAAGTCTCACCTAGGGGACTTAGAGACCCACTAGGTGAGAAGGGGGTATACCACTGTGGATTTGGGGAAAGAGCTGTGTATTGATGCATTAAAGCCATTCCACAAGCTTAATTCCACAGAGTGGAAAATCGTCAACCAGTCCTTCTTTTCTAACTTGTCTCATAAACTTATTCCATGTTCTCACTGGCACTGTGGGCATCCATCTGCTCCCTGGGAGGCTTCTGATCTGGACAGGACTCAGTAGGTGATATCTGTGGCTCCTGGTGAGGATGATGGCTAGCAGGACATACCTTTTTTCTTTGCTGTTACACTCTGGTAGAAGCCTAGGAAGCTGAGCCCACTCATTGGCCATTTTCTCCCAAGGGACTTTCGTGAGCTACCCATTCCAACATTTATGCCAGGCTTCATGCCCTTGACACTTTTCTGGTCCCTTCTTGATCTCCTATTATGCCAAGTAGACTTCCCATGTGTTCATTTCAGTATGGTTAAAATGGCACTGAGTTTAAAAATATAAATAGTAAAACTGCTTTTCGGGGGGCGGAGGGGGAAGCAAGTAGGCTGAATAAATGGATATGCTTGATGGTGGCCTGAACTTGGACTTGATTTCAGTCATTCTTCATGAGTCGGCTCTAACCGCTGCAAGTTGGGTCTCTACATACTAGTGGAGGCACCTGTTATGAGTGACAGAAGCTACAGGCATTACCTTAGGGTAGCTACTCATGAGAAACATCCTTAACAAGAGTTTCACAAGACCCTAGTAGAAGGTAAGCACTGTCTAGATGAGAGGAGCCATGACTGTTAGTAAAGAGGGGAAGGGGGCAATGAAAGAAGGCTTCAATACATTTCCTTCAAATTCCCAGGAACATCCTTCTTAGTTGGGGTTCATACTTGTCTATCCTAAGGGATAAGGAGTCTCTACTGACTGTCAGTTGACAATGGAGATCCCATGGGAGGTAGGGATGTAGGGATGTGTCTCTTGAACCCTCTGTGCTGTAGTAGCTTGAATGATCCCTCTGAGACCCGTGTGTTTCCTTCTGGGGACTTAATTTGAAATCTTGCTCTCAGGCTGAACCTGAGGTTTTACTTGTGACAAATCCAGGTGATCACTAAAGGCTTGCTCTGGTTTCCCAGGTCTCAAACATCATCACACAGGAGTGATTTAAAGCATCAGAAACCCGTGTTGGGGAGATGGTTTCATCTAGAAAGAGCCTGCTGAGCAAGCACAAGGACTTATGCTTGAATCCCCAACACCCATGTAAAAACTTGGCACGGTGGTACACATCTGGAACTTTAGCTCCTAGAGGATGGAGACAGGCAGGTCCGGGAACCTTATTGGACACCCAACCTAGGTAATCAGTGATGGGGTCTCCAAAATCAGGTGTGGTGGGGCTGGGAAGATGGCTGAAGAGGTAAAGTGCTTGCCAACCAAACATCAGAACTGGAGGAATGAGAATCTGGATCTCCAGCACCCAGGAAAATCTTTGGCAGGTATGGGTGCAGAAAGCAGACACACAGAATCCTTTTGCACAAGCCAGATAATTAGACTACATAAATTGGTGAGCTCTGAGTTCAAGTGAGAGGCCCGAGCCTTAGTATATAAGGCAGGAACAGATAAGATGTCAACCTCTGGCCTCCATATGCATGTACAAGTGTCTTAGTTTGGGTTTGATTGCTATGAAGAGTCATCATGTCCAAAAGCAGCTATTTTAAAGGACAATACTTAATTGGGGGTAGCTTACAGGTTCAGAAGTTCAGTTCATTATCATCAAGGCAGGAAGCATGGCATGACACTGGAGAAGCTTAGAGCTCGATATCTTATTCCAAAGGCAAACAGGAGGAAGACTGACTTCTTCAAATTGGGCAGAGCTTCAAAGCCCACCCCCACAGTGACACACTTCCTCCTAACAGTACAACTCTGTATGGGCCAAGCATATTCAGACCACTCTCTGGCCCCATAGGCTTGTTCATACACATGAGTCTATGAAGGCCTTACCTAGGTGTAGAATAATACAAAATACATTTAGTCCAACTTCGAAAGTCCTGTAGTTTCAAACAGGACTTTTCAAAATTTTAATTTATTTAATTAAAATTTATTTCAAATTTTAATAATGTTAAAAGTCCAAACTTCAAAGTCTCTTCTGAAGTTCATTCAATCTCTTAACTGTAATACCACTATAAAATCAAAATTAAAAAGTAGATCACATACCTCCAACATCACAGGATATACATTACCATTCCAAATGACATAGTGAGAAAATCCTGGACAAAAGCGAGACCAAAACTCACTTGGGCAAACTCCAAACTCTATATTTCCATATCTGATGTCCAATTCTTTTCAGCACTGATGACTACAACAAACTTCTTTCTCTTGGGCTGGTTCCACTCTCTGTTAGCAGCTTTCCTCAGCAAGTATTCCATGACTCTGGCATCTGTAACATCTTGGGGTATTCTAGGCAACTTCAATTTCACATTTTCTTGTTCCTGTGTTTGGTATCTATATCTGATGTAATCTTCTGGGTTCCTCCAAAGGGCTCAGATCACATTTCCCACTCTGCCCTCTGTAACACTCCAAGGTCTGGTTGATTCCACTCCATTGCTGGTGCTATTCTTGGTGGTCATCCCATGGTACTGGCATTTCCAGTACACTGGGGTCTTCTGCTGCAATTAGGCTTCATCAAAACCAGTACCACCAAGTCTTACACATTACCAAGTCCAGCTGCAACACAAGGTACAGCCTTAGCTATCTCTGGAACACAGCTTCTTTATGTTCTCAGAAAACACTTCTCAGATTTCACCTCAGCGATGCTGGCCTCTTCTTAATCACTACTAATTTCTTAGCTCTACCTAACCAGCATCAGTTATCCTAGTAGTCCTTCTATTCTTGACTCAAAAGTCAGAGCTACATCACCAAAGCTGCTGAGTTCTGCTGCTTTCTGGTGCTGGAATATTGTCTCCTTGTTCTATTACATTATCACCAGCTTTCTGTTTTCCAACTCCTTCACACTACCTATGTTTGGCTACCCTAAAAAGTGCTCTGCAGATTGACATTGAACTCAAGAGATCTGCATGGCTGTGTCTTCTGAATGCTGGGATTAAAGGCATATATCACCATGCCTGGATGTAAGCTTTTTCTTCATTTAGAACTTGCTCTGTCCTAGGCTGGTCTTGAACTCAGAGATCTGCTTCCCTTTGTCTCCAAGGTGTGTACCACCATGCCTGGGCCTAAGCTTTTAATAATATCTCACATAATACAACTCTCCCTCATACAACTGCAAATGTATAAACAATAAGTTTAACTGGGTAGGATCTTGCTTCATGGTGATCACCCTTTAATTCCATTTAATATTCTTGAACATGGGATTTAGCTTCATTCCATTTCCTGGTGCACCTTTACTTTTTAAATCATACTTTTTGTATTTTTGCTTTCTATGCTTGATACTTTTCATTAAAATGTTCTTCATAAGAGTGAATTTTAGTAACCACACAACAGAATTTATACCAGGCTGTTCTTGGACTTCCTTTGTCAAAGCAATTAATCTAAATCTCTTCACCTTAGCCTCAGGCAAACTCTTCGGACAATGGCAAAAAGCAGCCACATTATTTACCAAAATATCACAAAAACAGTCTCTAGGCCACATACTAAATGTCTTCTCCTCTGAAACCTCTTTAGCTAGGGCCCCACAATTCAAAACACTCAGGAATACTGTTTTCCATGCTTCCACTAGAATGGCCCATTAGGCCCCACTTAAAGCATTCTGCTGCTTTACAAATTCCCCAAATCCACATTCCTGGAAACAAAAGTATGGTGAGGCCTACCACAGCAATGTCCTGGTCGCTGTCTTAGTTTGGGTTTCATTGCTGTGATGAGGCACCGTGACCAAAGCAACTCTTATAAAGGACAATATATAATTGGGGCTGGCTTAAGGTTCAGAGGTTCAGTTCATTATCATCAAGGCAGGCATGCATGGAGTTGCTGAGAGCTCTACAATCTTGTTAAGAAAGCAAACAGGAGGAGTCTGACTTTTCCACATTGGGCAGAGCTTCAAAGCCCACCCTTACAGTGACATACTTCCTCCAAACAAGGCCACACCTCCTGACAGTACCACTCTCTATGGGCCAAGGACATTCAAACCATCACAACATTTATGTGCACACGTACCCCAACACATGTGCAAACATGCACACACATACATGCATTTAAAATATAAGATCAAGAATGATTGAGATTGATGTCACTCTTTTTATTATTATTATTCCCTGTGTGTTGACAAGTGATTTAAACACTTCACAGGGGAAGAGAAAGGCTGGCCCTCTGAAGAGCCAAAGTCAACTTCTGACTCTCATATGCTCATCCACAAACAAGTAAATTTTAAAATAGAAACCAGCAGAAACTTATTGACTAGCAGTTTGAGACAGCAGAAGTCAAAAGTGAGGGCTGAGGAGACTGATGGCTCCTTCTTCAGTCTTGGCAGCCCTAGGCTTTTATTGTATGACAAGGCTACTCTAGCTTTTACCTCCATATCAGATGCTCATCTACTGTTCTTCTAAGAGCAAGCAAACATGTTGACTTAGGGGCCTGTTCTTTGACAGGATGACCTGATATTAGCTTAACTAATTACACTTGCAAAGACTCTTTTCAACTTAAGGTCATAGTCCAAGATACTTCACTGTATCTTTGGGAAAGAGATTATCAATGCCAGTGTACAGGTTTCTCTCCATCCTGCCCAGCATGGGCTCACCCAGAGCTTCTGCATGACCTTGGATCCATGAGCCCAATGCAGGGCATAAAGAGAGTTCTGACATGAACAGTCCCTCCCGGTAGGGACTGTCTGTCCTGAGTGGGTCACAGACTTAGCCATGGACCATTTCCTCTCTGAACAACACCCTGCCTCCAGTCTCCAGCTCCGTGAATGTGTTTTGACTCTGGTTGACTCTAACTGGCTCTATTTGCGGAGTCCTTTATGAGGAATGTCTAGTCTTGTGGCCCACCCACTTTCAGTAATTCTGAAAGAAGGGACAGAGGCAACTGTAGGTGCGCTATTCCCCTGCCTAGGCTTATTTATCACACTCCTATTTTGCTTGTGTCAAAGGAGACAAGTTGATGGCTTTCTTATTTTTTTTCCAGAAAGATCTAAATGTTCCCTAATTAACCTATTAGTTTTAATTATACACCCATATCCATTTATTTGCTGATCTGAAACCCAGAACACCCTGGATTCAAAGAAAAGATTCCCCAGCAGCCCCCACCCTTTCTCTTCCCCTGTGAAGTGTTTAAATCACTTGTCAACACACAGGGAATAATAATAATAAAAAGAGTGACATCTGATCTGAGACCAGGGGAGTGAAGCTGAGGAACAAAGCCCCACTGCAGGAGCTGAAGGCAGCCTCCTCCATATTCATCAGGAAGGCACCAGCTGAGCCCTCCCCTGGCGTTGCCTAAGGCTAGCAGGGACACGCTGGCCTGCTGGTCCAAGCTGCCTGCTCCACATCCGGTCTGGTGCCTCTAGGACTTTATGGCTTACGTCTTGCATCAGGACCTGTGGAGACCACACGGGTGTTGCTATTGTCAGTTTCTGTCTGCCAAAGATCCTTGACAAATGAAGCTTATTTCTGAGACTACTCTTTGAGTGTAGCCCAAATAAGGGGAAAAGGGCAACACACACACACACACACACACACACACACACACACACACACACACACGC
>JADRCC010578528.1:0-20664 GCA_019843855.1 Hylomyscus alleni
GGCTACACTAACAGCCCCACAGATACAGCAGCTGCTGGCCCACAAAGACAAAAATATTTACTGTCTGTTTCATTGAAGAAGGTTTGCCAACTTCTGACCTAGACAATTACAGTAGACTGTTTTTCAACAAAACACAGGAGAAAATATGAAAGACTACCAAATCTTTAGCAGGCAAAGGCAGACAGGGTTAAAATTACATACCTCTTTCCAGACAGTGTGCTGTGCCCCAGAGACTTGCCATCTGTCATTGGATCTTCAGGACCATTATTACAGGGGACATCTAGTTGGCCTAATGGCTGGAATGCCACAGACAGAATCCATGGAAAGCAAGGAAAAGTCGCCAGAGCCCATTAGAGTGAGATAACATTTTATTAGACTCTCATTCCAGTCCCAAGTTCAGTCTCCCAAACATCTTCTTTGTTTCTAATATGAAATAATTATTTTTATAGGTCTTGAAACAAATCTCAGGTTGAAATATTTGTTTCCCCAGACTGTCATCAAAAGTACATTTTAGACTGGAATCACTAGGAGTGAGCTGATTCACAAGACTCTGTTAAACTGATCAGAATCTTGAAAGAAAAGCTACCAGTCCAGCTATATTAGCAGTCCATGTAAACATCTTCTTTCCCCAGTTAGATTCGGTAATAAAAGATTCAAGATTGTGAGACCTTGGAGTGCTTTCTCCATAGTTGTGTGTTCAGCTTAGTGTTCTAACATCTAAGACTGAAGATAAGGAGTTCTGAAGAAAAAAAAATGGAAAGGATGATCTGGAATGCTAGGCAGCTGACCACTCAGGGACACTAGAGTGTGTCCTCAGACTTAGGCTGCTTAGCAATTGAGAAAAAAAATTAGGGAATAATAAAATCATAGTGGCATCTGTTTTTGTAGCCAATTTTTTAAATGAATCATTCCATTTGTTTACATCTCAAAGGATATCCCATTTCCTGGTTACCCCTCCACAAAACCCCAGTTTCACATCCATTTTCTCCCCCATTGCCCTTTGCTTCTATGAGGGTGCTTTCTCCCACCCCACAGCCCCAGCATTTCCCTACACCGGGGGCATCAAAACTCCAGAGACCAAGAGTCTCCCTCCCCCCTCCCCCATTGATGTCAGACAAGGCCATCCTCTACTACATATGTATCTGGAGCCATGGACCACTCCCTGTACATTCCTTGGTTGGTGTTCTAGCCCCTGGGAGCACTGGATAGACCAGCCAGCTGACTTTGTTCTTCCTATGGGGTTGCAATCCTCCTCTGCTCTTCCAATCCTTTAGCCAGCTCCCCTACCAGGGTCCCCGAGCTCAGTATGATGGTTAGCTCCAAGCATCCACACCTTTATGAGCCATCCATCACATGGTTGTTGGGAATTGAACTTGGGACCTCTGGAAGAACAGCCAGTACTCTTGACATCTGAGCCATTTCTCCAGCCTGTAGCCAATTTTTAAATATATCCATTCTGATTTTGTATACCACAACTCATATTTCCCAAACCGACACCATTTAAAGTGGTATGTCTTCTTGTACAAAAAATAAAGTTACCAGACCTATGTGTCGCAGGCGTTTAAGCAATCCATGTCACATGGATCCCCTTTATCACTTTAAGACATAAGAGTAAAATAATTAAAATTGGATTTAGAGTGCCTACATGAACTGCTCATTTCTTCCATTATATTTAGGCACTAAAATGTTTCAAGTATAATAAGACACATAATCCTAAGTTTTTAGAGTAGGGTCAGCACATATTTCTACACTTAATTTATACTTACATGAAATTGACTTAATTATTCTGGTGATACTAAAGTTACCCCCATGTAAGGTAAGTGTAAAGATAAATAACTAAAGATGTATGAGGTAATAATTTTAGGATAAAATGAAAGAGTTGCACTCACTCTTAAGTAGAAATTTAAAAAAAAAAATCTAGAAGTGAACATGATTCCAATCATGTTTGTGTTTTTGAAGAAACACTTGCAAACAAAGCCAAAAGTTTAGGAACTTGATTTTCTGAGCAAATTTTACAAATCCATCTTTTCCCCTAGAAACAAATGTGATCAACTCTGCAACTCTTTGATGAGATGTTCATTAACCACCCAGATCAAAGCATTCACACAGATCTTGTAAGATACACCCATCCATTAAAAGACCACTGAGTATAAATTGCCTGGTGGCACACTCAGTCAGTGTGGATGCATAGTCTTGAAATTATGAAAAACTTCTATTTTTTTTTTTGTGTTGTGAATGAGCTAGTATGTGTCTTGATTGCTCTTACTTCTCAGATAGGAAACACTAAGAAATATATGTCTGCACTCTCTTAGCAACTGGCCTCCATTCTCAGTCTTCTTCCCTACCTGTACCTGAAGACTTAGCTGAACATAATGCTTTCACTTGGCTTGACTTTTTAGATAGGTTTGATCAAAAGAAAGCCTGACAGGAGAAGAGGGCAGGAGCAGACACAAGCTGCTGGTTTTCCCAGGCTGTCAACAATAGGCTTCAATACTATTATATCTCAGTTTCTTGATAAGTGATGACAGCGCGGTTGATGTTGAATCTCTTTGCTGGGCTTCTGCTTTCATAAGATGCATGCAATGACTTTATTTTTATCCACAGTGAGTTAGGCTCGGAGGTACTGGTGCATAGTGTCCGTAAATAAGTATAATACTTCCTTTGCATGTCTTTTTTCTCAACCTAATCATGCGTCTAAAGAAACAGTACATTTTAGTCTTAGTTCTAACCTTCACATCAATGTTGCAATAGACTGGAATAATTAAACTGATATTTACTTCTTAAACCTATCAAGGTATGAACATTCAGTAAAGTTAGACTCTTATAAGGTGATCCCATTCCACTTTGGAGGCCCTATGTGTTCTTACAAAGAAGAAAAAGAATATGAGGACATCAGTGGTCCCTATCAAAGGACTAACTAATGGCTCCATGTTCATGATGTAATTATCTTTCCAGGGCCTAAGTTTAAATACTATTTTACCAAGGACTATAATTTCCACTGTTGAATTTTTCAGAGAATAAATCTCCATGTTTTTTGAAATCTATCATTACTAGGACATTTTGAAGTATTTCCTTGTTTCATCAATATCTACGGAAAAGCATTTGCATAGTCTCATTTTATTATTATAGATATTTCAGTGTCTATAAACTGATTTCTCATTACTATAAAATATGAAAATAAGGACCAGATTTAGTGCACATTAATTGCTTACAGAAATTTGGTCATAAAAGATATAAGAGACTGCAATATTCTGTGGAGTGATAGATGTTGGAATTCCCATTGATTCCATATATGTTCAAGTATACCATGTTTATTTTGGCAACAGAACAGAGAGATGGCTCAGAAGTCATCACTGCTGCCAAATGATGCATTGGTGAATGGGAAAATAACAGCTGAATCAGCCGAGTCTGAAAACCTTATGCCATTGACAACTAATACTCACTAAAGTCAGTGGCAGGTAGTTCTTTCATCTCTTTCTGAGAGCTGCTATCCTGATTTTTGCTTTGCTATAATTTCTAGTCCTCATACCACAGCTTCCTCTGACAAATTCACATCTTTGGGCATTCTCAGATAAAGATTCCAATACTAATACTAATCCAGAGACTTTTCGTCATGATAGCCTGGAGGACCCAGAAACCATCAGTATGTAATGTCACATTTTCCTCATTCTTGAACAAGGGAATTTAATCTGAGTTTTGCCAAAGGAATTTGAGTATTGAAAAAGAATTTTTAGACAGCCCTTGCCCAGAAAATCAAATGCTCAGATCCTCTTCTTTTGTAGGACATATTGTGACATGTCATTGTCTGAAGAACACCACCAAGTATTAATCTCTAAACCAACAGAATATCACAAATTTTTGTCTGTCAACAGCAACACCCATGATAATTGATATATGTTTCCTCACCAATGATGCTAAAAATATTCTTTGAGAATTAGACTGAGCAATTGTTTCCTCATCTCTGAGCATATTTGCATTTCTAAAAAACAATCATTATGACTATCATATTGATGAATCTTGACCAGTTTGCAACCATCTATAATTATCTAGAAGAAATTCATTATTCTTTTAAGATATCCTTACAAATTCTGCTCTGTGAGCATGGCTATATTTATATCATTTGTATTTGCATCCATTTTGGTTCAAGACCAATGCATGCATAATCTACACATTTATATTATAAGCTATCATCAAAGCATTTACTGTACTTATTAAGGACAGTAGTATGATAGTAAAAGTATAAAACTTGAAAATATACATCAAATATAACTATATCTCCATTTCTCAGTTTTTACCACCAAAAGACCACAGAATAACTATGTCAGAATTATAAATGATATAAAATCTCAAATGCTAACCTATCAGTCAGTTTCTTTTAAACAATGTGGACTTTTAAACTTTTTCCATACATCAACCTTCCCTTCTGTAGTAAAAGAACAAATCAGTACTATCCAATGTAAAACATGGTTTTAAATATTTTTTTCAACTAGAGTTGTACATTGAATTTGCTTTCCCTATAAACTGATGGCAGAGAAGCCGGTGGTATAATAGTTGAAAGTCAAATGAAGTAACATTTATTACTGCGGTAAGACTGTACAAAATTCTAGTATATATCTTGAATTTATGTTAGTCACCCATCTTTCTGCAAATAGTGAAATGGTTACAAGTGAAATTAATCATACAATATACCTCCTGTTAGACTCTGTCCCAACCTTTATAGGACTGACTTAACCAATCAATATGCAATTTCTGCATGATTAGGAACATATTCTCTTCCTACCACTGTATATCATGTTCTCATTCCAGAACATTGCCTCTGGTCAACGCTTTCTTCTTAACAACATAAAAAAGTTTTTAAGAATGCAGAAAACATCTAGTCCCAGAAAATTCAGTTTAAATGCCCAGCATTCCTTTAATAGAAATGGCAGGTAGAATTTCATCTGTATTAGTCAGGGTTTTAGAATAACAGGTAGTATGTGAATTTAACTGACAAGTTTTCTGTGAGTAATTCAATTGACATGGAATAAATCTGGTTATGTTTTTGACTGCTTGGTATTTCAAGGTTTTGCATTTTTGCCATCATGGAGATGGACCCAAATCTTAAAATAATTCAGTAGTGGAAAATTTCCCCCACTTATGAACTAACCCTCTACCTCCTCCAGTAGGTCTTGCTTTGAAAAAAAAAAAACCTACTATAGATTTCTGGCTATACAAGATGAAATAAAACTATTCTTTAATATTTTCTCTGTCCCCAATTACTACAGGTAAAAAGCATAGTAATTAGGAAGACATAAAGTGCAGTGGTTTCCCAGGATCTCCACATTTGATATCTGCAGTCTGTGTAGTTCTGCCAACATTATCCCATGGTAATGCTCACTGCAGAACCTCAATACTGTCTGGCACAAACAATGACTGATTATGTTTAGTAGTAGAATCTGAAAAAAGCAAGTGTGTTCTCTCTCTTCCTTTCTTGTTACCGGACATTTGATCACACTCTGAAACCCAAGAATGTACGCTGGAAAAGCTTGTCTCTACTTGGGTTGCTCAGTCCTAGCACACACCTTTAATTCAAGAGTGCTGTAGGATATTTGATGACACTATTGTGATTGTATACTGGAAAAAAACCTCTCTCTCTCTCTCTAGTTGTGGTTGGGCTAAGCCCATAGCACACACCATTGATCCCAGGCAATGAAGTTAAAGTTAGTTTGTAGAGGGAAGCATCCATGGTTGAAAATGATGTCTAATTGAGAAGCAGACAAAGTGATGAATCAGAGAAAGATTTGACCAAATAGAATATGCCAAACTCTCATATAAAGAAAGACTGCAAGCTGGTACAACCACTCTGGAAATCAGTCTGGCAGTTCCTCAGAAAATTGGACATAGTACTACCTGAGGATCCAGCTATACCACTCCTGGGCATTTACCCAGAAGATGCTCCAACATGTAATAAAGACACATGCTCCACTATGTTTATAACAACTATATTAATAGCCAGAAGCTGGAAACAACCCAGATGTCCCTCAACAGAGGAATGGATACAGAAAATGTGGTATACATTTACACAATGGAGTACCACTCAGCTATTAAAAATGATGGATTTATGAAATTCTTAGGGAAATGAATGGGTCTGGAGAATATTCTGCGTGAGGTAACTCAATCACAAAAGAACACACAGGGTATGCACTCGCTGATAAGAGGATATTTGTTCAGAAGTTCAGAATACCCAAGATACAATTCACAGACCACATGAAGTCCAAGAAGAAGGAAGACCAAAGTGTGGGTGCTTCAGTGCTTCTTTGAAGAGGGAACAAAATATTCACAGGAGGAAATATGGAAATAAAGTATGGAGCAGAGACTGAAGGAAAGGCCATCCAGAGACTGCCCCACCTGGGGATCCATCCCATAGACAGCTACCAAACCTGGACCCTATTATGAATGCCAGGAAGTACTTGCTGACAGGAGCCTGATATGGCTGTCTCCTGAGAGGCTCTGCCAGAGCCTGACAAGATACAGAGGCAGATGCTCATAGCCAACCATTGGACTGAGCACAGGGTTCCCAATGGAAGAGTTGGAGAAGGGACAGGAGTTGAGGGGGTTTGCTGCCCCATGGGGGGAGCAAGAGTGTCAATCTGCTAGACCTTCCTGAGCTCGCTGGGACTGGACCACCAAGCAAAGAGTACACATAGAGGGACACATGGCTCCAGTCGCATATGTGGCAAAGGATGGCTGGCCTTTTGGGACATCAATGGGAGGAGTGGCCTTTGGGCCTGAGGGGGTTCAATGCCCCAGTGTAGGGGAATGCCATGGAAGGAAGGTGGGAGTTGGTGGGAGTGGGGGTAAGTGGGTAAGGTGGGTAGGGAACACCCTCATAGAGGAAGGGGAAGGGGAAATGGGATAGGGGGTTTCTGGAGGGGAGACCTGGAAAGGAGACAACATTTGAAATGCAAATAAAGAAAATATCCAATAAAATAAAAAAATAAAAAATTTTAAAACAAGGAGAGAGACTGCAGAGGGTGAGAGGGGGAGGCAGCTTGAATGGGAGAGTTTATCAGAGACAGGTTGAAGAGAGAAAAAGCTAGACACAGGCGAAGACAGAATGAGCCAGTGCGTGAGAAGAACCCAGAAGATTAGACCATACTGCCAAAACATTATTGATGAGTCACTGGCCAAAGGGGTCTCATCGACACCGCCAAACATCGCAGGCCATGCTCAATACTATTAGCTGCCCCCATAAGCTCACTAAGGCTTTACTGCTGCTGATACCATTTGTTTATGTTATTGAAAAGAGTCTCGAAAAACCAAAAAAAAAAAAAAGAAAAAAAAAAAAAAGAAATGAAAACAAAAATCAAGTTGGTGCTTAGCTGGAAACTTCATCCCTACTGGCAAAATCCATGCTGCTGGAAGGTACTGTGGATGCTGCGCTGCCGGAGGACAAAAGGAAACATTAGTATCCTCCAGCTATGAAACCTCTCATCTGCAGTAGGGCTACAGTTTTAACATCCATTTTGGCTTACCAAAAAATAGCAAAGAGAAAGAAGGGTGAAGAGTAAGGGGCAGGATTATAATAGGAAATCAAATGTATTTGCAAATACTTTCAGGTGACATTTACATTAAAATGTTATCCATCGTTATTGGATAACATTTGTCTCTCTCTTTTTTATATTTTCAAAAATTACATCTCCTATTTATAGCAGATATGTAGTAAATCACCTTTTTCCTTGCTCGGGTATGCTTTGTTGCTATTTATAGCCTCTAATCGTTTGAAATTATTTTTTTCCTGATTTAGTCAACATGCAACTTGTCTTTAAGACTCAAAGAGGCAAGCATTTTGTTTTGTGATATTTTCTTTTCTGGTTTTACCACCCATGTCTTGATCATAGCTATCCAGGGTCTGGCCATATTTACCTAGGTCCAGTTTTTCATCAGCCAAGTGGTCAGGGTTATTTTCATATTGGGGAAAATGTTGGAATATACAACATATGATGCAAAATATTCTTTCCCACTGATTTATTTATGTAATTTTTTTCTTCCCTAAAGTATGATACATGCCTAATGCTTTCACACATGTATTAATTTAATGAAATGTCTTTTTGCAAGAATTTCTTGCTAATGATAGGATTTGAGTTGTGGCAGGCAGAATTTAGGTTATTTATTTTTAAATAGAAATGATGTGTGTATTTATAGTCAAATGGTCCCATTTCCCCCAGAGAGAAATGAACACTTTTAAAAGTTATTTTTTAAGAGTATAAACTTCTTCCTGGGTGTAGAATCATTAAAAGTGAACTTAATTTTAACTCGTTTTTAACATGTCAAATATTTACATTCATAGTTTTTTTGACCAAAGACTAATAATAGTATGGTTGTATTTTTTATATAATGTATATAAGGTGAAGGAAAATTAATTTCATATGTATCCATTTATCCTTTTAAGTGTTTTAGTTAAACTAAAACTTATTTTAAATGTCAAATGTAATCTGTATCATACACTAATTATAAATTAGTGACAGCTACAAAATATTTATTTCTGCTTTGCTTCTAAGAAAGTTAATCTTTCAGAAGGAATTTACTATCCAACTGATAAACACTGTGGATCTCCCTGATGTCTCTTCCAGTTAGCATGTATCTAATTTTGACTGTGGGGACACTACCTCACAAGCAGTAGGCCTCCGCGGGAGAATGACAAAAGAGTCTCTGAGTATTGCTATTGAGGATGGCCATCATGGGTAGTGTGAGCCATCATGGTAGGGTCAGTGAGGAGACACAGACTTGGCTAGCTTTCAGCAACTTAACTAAGCATGAAAGCGAGTCTGCATCCGAGCCTGTTGTGGGTGAAGAAAGTCTAGAGCGGGCTTCACTCCACAGTTGGCTTTGGATGAGCAACAGTTGGTTAGTGCATCGTATGCGTGAGAATAAGACCACAGACATGATCCCAGCCCGGTCCAGTTAGCATCATTTATTTCTATGACCACCAACTGCACCATTAATGTTGCCAATAATATCGTGAATATCCACGTGAGGTTTTCAGAAAGACTAGGCAAGAAATAGCTCAGTATAACTGACTTCAGTGCTTTAGATAAAAAAAAAAAAAAATGTTCATATGGCCTGGGATAGCTATATCAAACTTTTCTCTAATTACTCTGTATTGTCATTTTTATTCTTAAAACATATAAATCCTGTATTTAATAATTTTAATTATGGCTTTATCAACAATACTATGCAAATTACTGAAATAAGATTGATACTATACATGCTAATTTCTACTTTAGTAAGTTCTTAATTTCAATTTTTTGATTCTCTCTGTCTCTCTCTGTCTTTGTCTCTCTCTCAACCCTCAGCCCAAGATTTTACAATTTATACAGAATTGAGCTTTTGGTAGTTGGTACTATCTCATTTGTTCTATCTATGCAAAATTATGAACTTTAAAGTGCCTTTGTTACTCTTTTTTTGCCATCTGTATTTATGTGTATAAATCTCTTTTCTTTTTCCTGATTTGGTCTCTTGAGAATTTACATGTGTATGGAATTCACCCTCACTACTCTTATCCCCACTCCTGTGAACCTCCTTTCCATCTTACAAATATTTCCCCCACATTTATGTCTTTTGTTTTGGGGAACCACTGAATCTAACCATATCTGTTTGCATTACTTTGAAAAAGAAATCAATTTGTATTTTTTTAAAAAAACTCAAAAAGTTACGTCTGCAGATTTTATGATCTAGTATTAAACAGTTCAAATTGAAGAGTTTCAAAATAACTATGTGCTACCTTTGCATCTAGTCTCACAGATCACGTTTTTGGGTTTAATTTCACATGTTTACTTATACATGTTAAATTCTATAAAAGAGGTACATTTTTAATTTAATCTTTCTGTCTTTATAAGTTATGTCCATTCAGTACATTCAGAGCTTACTAAGTACTGGTTTGGGAAAATACTTTGTTCTATATTGTAGAAATTGTACACTACTGCACCTAGAACCCTAAATTCTCCACTGTCTCTTTCCATAATGAGTGTGACAAAGGCCTCCTTGTCACACTGGGAAAGCTCAGGCTATGAGTAGAGAAGAAAAAAAAAAGCCGTCAGGTAAGCAGGAATGTTCTGGAAAGGTTTTAGGAGGTAAATACAAGCCAGTGCAAAGTTTATCTGTGTTGTTTTTTCCAAAGGGCAGTCGGAATGATTCTTGCTCTATGCTTGCTTGAAACCCTACAAGGAATTTCTATATGTTTACCCACAAGTCTTCATTGCACCCTCTGAGGTAAATACATGAGGGTTTGGCAGAAGTGAGAGCTAGCCCATGCATTTTTCATGAGAGTAACTTCAATAGGGTAAAATAACTTGGTGTCCTAAATACTATGCCAACAAATGACAAGGAAGGCTGTTTATATTCAGATTGTGCAACCAAAAACGCTTGGCTTTCCCACATTCCAAGGCTTCCAGCCAGCATATTCGGTTAATACACTTCATTTTTTTTTTTTTAAAAAAAAATTCAATTAACAAAACAAGAATAGTTTCAAAGGCTACCTGGAAAATATGTACCAGGTCTCTACATGTTGAATTGACATAATTCCTTGAAAAACAACAACTCTCACAGTAAAAAAAAAAAAAAAAATCCATATTATACCATGTACAGGTCTCCTGGACTTGACTCAGATAATCTCCATTGTTCATAAGCTTTGGTGGCCTGAAATATCCATTCACTGGTTTGAAATGGTATTTTTGTTTTTTTACTCTTTACAACACAGACAATTCTAAATCACTTGAACACCATGTCATTTTGGAACCTCTGAATATACCGAGCAGTCAAATAATGAAGATACAAATAAATATTGGCTGGAGATAGAAAGGACTAAATCATAAAGTGTTTTCCTGGGTTGGCTGATAGTTTTGAATTTGAAGCAGATTCTCAAAGTTCGGTGTGTTTGGACCTACAGCTCACACACCCCTTAGGAAGGGGCTGCAATGTACATTCTTGGGACTCTGCTCCATGACTACTTCACCCAAAATTTAGAGCCCAGTAATATGTAGATGATACAGATTCATACCAAAATTAAAGACCCAGAGATGTTAGGACAATGTTTAATGACTTTCTTTTGTTACCTAAGATGTCTGCACTGAACATGTTAAATTGGTGATCAGAATTATAAGATCAACTCTGTGCTCTGTGGTTCATCTAGAAACCGTGCCCAGCTGCACTGCAGCATTTGGCAAAGCAGTGGCCAGATGTGTGTGCAGTTGGGTATTCATGGCCCCACTGATACCTTCAGAAAATGTGAGAAACTCATTGCAAACCTCATTGTCATATTTACACCTGCTCTTGTCCCATTTCTTAAAAGTCTTGGCACACAGCTTGCAGCACTGTCAGTAATCTGCTGCTGCATTCTTTCTTATTCTCTCTCCTTTGTGGAGTGGAAGAAGTTATTTTGCTCTGGTTTGTAAAGGACAGGCATTCATGACATCTTTGTTACTGCTGGAAATATGAAGATTTGCGGGAACACCCCAACTTGGCTACATAATGCCAAGTGTTCAGCCTGAAAGCATGTGCATTCGAGTAACATAATAAGGGCTCATAGGCTGTATCTAGATACTTAGGGACACACACACACACACACACACACACACACACACACACACACACGTATAATTAGGTCTGTAGACATGAGAGAGAGGAGAGAGAGAGATGTTGGGTACATAGGAGGGAATGTGGGAAGAAAAGAAAAATGTGAAGATGATATAATTATTTTTTAATTTATTTTTAAAAAATGTTAAAAAAAAAAAACTTTTTTTAGGAATGGCCAGCATGATAAGTGCTTATTTGGGAAAGCACCCAAAGACACTCCAATAGTTATGCAATAAGAAATCAAGCAAATTCTTTTTAAATACATGGTGTGGTTTTGTGTTAAACTTGCCAAGGAATCCAGAAACAAATTTTTTCTTCCAGAATGTGTTAGTTTTATAACGCCGCAGAAAGAATGTACTGCCTACCACCTGAGCGAGGGAAAACAAACAGGTCTGTTGTTTCGAACCTGTGGAATTAAAAAGTCGTAGCTACATTCAAGGAACTGGCCAAAATGTGTAATGTCCAGAGTGGCAAGGGGACTCCACGTTCTTGCTTTCACTATCTTGTGGCACGTGCCTGCAAGTTCTTGGCTTGTGACTTACTCTCTACCAGTTCTCTCCTTACTCCACTTTTTCCTGTTTCTGTCATACATATTTGCGTCTGACTCTGTTTCTCTTGATATGCACCAATACCCCACCCCAACCCCGCCTACTCACACTGTGCTTCCGGTGACTCGGTAATTTTATTGGCCCACCAGATACTCCCCCCATGTGCTTCCGGTGACTCTGTGATTTTATTGACCCACCAGATACTCCTCCCCATGTGCTTCCGGTGACTCTATTGACCCAACAGATACCCCCAATAATCTCATCTCAAAGCTCTCACTTGCACACAATGTCAAAATACCATTTGTTCATGGGAGCAATGAATAGTTCCCACATTGTAGATGGAAGAAGCATAGACCTTTTATTTTTGAGCACAGGGTGTGTACTAACTGCCTATTTATTATACAAGGGAGGAAAATTCTCAGTAGTCAACTATATACCTCTTCATCCATCCATCAAAATAAAAACATTTGCATCCAGTACTATAGCTGCATGAAAGAGAGCAGCATCGTTTAAAAGGGTTTGTCAATATTATCCAAGACAGTGACAATATATGTAGTATTGTGATGAAGGAAACGAAGCCTGTTGACAATAAAGCACACGGGACTGGGTGAGCTGGCGCGGTGGGTAAAGGTGCTTGTCTCTGAAAACCCGAGTTTGATCCCTAGGGACCCACTGGTGAAAGAGAGTGAAGCAAGTCTTGCAAGCTATCCTCTGATCTCCTCTCATGTGCTATGACATGTGCACAGGCTCACCACATAAATAAATAAATAAATAAATAAATAAATAAATAAATAAATAAATATTACATTTTTAATAAAGAAAAATTAAAACAGCATATATATCATGGCAAACAGCAGTGATCTTAGACTCTTGGGTCGTTTTTTTTTCTTATTTGTGTATTTAATGAATAACGGTGGGTATTTTATGTTACTTTTATAATAATGAAATACATAAATGTTCTTTAAAGAGAATGGAAGGTGGTTTGCTGAGAACATTACTTGTGATTTCATAATTTTACTATGCAAAGGAAACTGTTTTCTCTTATTAGTATTACAATCGTGGCAGTAGACATAAATATGTTCTGTGTTTAATTTGTAAGACCAATAAAATTTACAATGTCTAAGGAGAATTATGAAGTCAGTCTGTAATACAATTTATTTCTTTTTTGAATAACACAGTAAATATTCATGTAGAGGACTGAAACATTTTAATGTCCATTACAGAACTCCAACAGGTCTTTTGTAACTGCTACCAAAGATGGAAATAACCAAATATTTTACAACAATCAGCTTACATCAAGAACTGGTTCCTTTGGCTGCAAACATATGTTGATTACAGGTGACTGAGAACACTTTTGTTTTAATCAAATTGTAATAGACCAGGGATCTAGCAAATGTCTAGAGAAAGCAGAAATGACGGCATAAATTGAGTCCCAAGCTTTACCTTCAGACTACCTTTGAACATTTCGTTGATCTCAACTCTGGCAAAGAAAGTCGCACCAAATGAATTCAACTTAATTTCTGTAATCTGTGAATTCATGGAGTGAATGCAGGTGAGGTTATTTGTTTTCAATGAGCCATTTAATATCATGGAGGGGTTTTGTAATCTCTAATTAATTTTTGCCCTCAGCTGGCCGATTGATTAATAACCCATGGGAATGAGCAGTCAGCCACATTCCCCTCCCAAGTCATTCCTAGCCAAGTAAGAACGTCACATTCAAAATCACCATCATTAAAACCATATCAAATGTGAGCAGATGACGATGGCAAGAACAGGTCCAACAAATTCCAATTCTTATTGATTAATTAGTAAAATTTATGTCACAAGCATTGCAAATCTATCTTAAAATAAAAATAATCAAGAAAAAGTGCTGTGATTTTTATTGAAGCTACTTCAACTATCCAAACAGATGTTTTTTTTTTCTTTTTTTTTTTCTTTTTGGTCAGCAGAATATAATGCAAGCCTGTGCAAGAAGACGGCTATATTTAACTCAGACAAACACATAACAAATCACTATTCCGTGGTGCGAAGGCACACCTCATAGGCTCCGTTTTCTTCCTTTCTTCCCTTTTCTCTCTCTCTCTCTCCTTCTTTTTTTCCTTCCTGGGGCCTGGATATAAGACCACAGCCATCTAAATAATCCTCCAGAAATAAACCAATGAAATCGTGAGTCCTACAACAGACAGGGTATTATACCTGGTGCTGGTAAATGTTTCCATAGCCCCAACCACCTTTCCAGTAAAAATTTTGTCCCCAGGGGAAACTCAGCAACTAAGATTTTTTTTTAACTACTTTTCTGCAACAGAAAAGTTTGGGGCAATTGAGCCTTTATGAATTTTAATATTTATGGCTATTATTTTACTTAGAGAATTACCCACCCATCAAGTTTATTGTGAAAATATTACTACTGTGTTACTATATATCCATAAATAAAATTCTTCTGAAAATTTAGATGATTAACTATGAGACTACTTCTTAATGAAGTAAATAAATTAAAAATGATTTTGTTTCCATACATTACTTTTTTTACGTACATAATTATTTCATGAGTATTTCAATTACATGAGTATAGGAGGGTAAAAATCCTTTGTGAAAAAAATCTGGTTAATTGCTCACAGAGCAAACTTCTGTGGATTGTCAGGGTCCATTTAGATTAGACTCTTAAGGGGTTTCCAATGTTTGGACCCTTGCTAGGCATGGTGACATGGGCCTCTAATCTCAGCACTCAGATCCACACAGAATGGTTGCCTTTTCTTCAAAGTCGGTTTGAACAAAACGAACCACTAAACTTTGAGCATCAGAACCTCAGCTTGTGTTTTACCCTTAAGCAGAGTGTCTCCCCCGTACTGCGCTGAGAGAGGACCCCAGGACCTTGCACATGCACAGTAAGTGCTAGACCACTCAGCCCTGTGTCCAGTGATTATTTGCTTTTGGTTTTGAGACAGTTGTCTCAGTGGCTTGGAACATTGTGTAGGTCACTCAACCAGGCAGACCTTGAATTATCACGTCCTTCCTCAGTCTCCCAAAGGTACTTATTTCTTAATAAACTTGCAACTCACGAACAAATTTTCAGTAAAGCTAGGACACTGCACATTAAATTTGGCCTTTGTGACTAGAGGCTCTGTTGCGGCACGTGAAAGACAGGACATAGCTACAATGAACCGTTCCCTTAAGTTTGGTAAGAATATAAATGTTACAATAGTTAAAAGTTATAAAGAATATAAATGTTACAATAGTTAAAATGAACCCTTTACCTAACATAAAGATCTGTGGAATCTGCTTAATAACCACATATGTTTGCATGGCAAAGACACTCATATGTATGCACACACATATATGCATATATGTATGCACATCATTGTTTATTTTTGAAACAACTGTGTAGAGTTTGTTTTCAAAAGTGCCTAGAGCCAGCATAGGCACAATTACAGATGAACAGAAAAACAGTAGACTCCTGCTAATGCCTGCTAATTTAACTATTTCCCCCTATCCAAATTCTGCTAAGCTAGCTAACCCACAAACAAACTGAAGTTTAAAGAACAAAATTACTCACAGCAGAGCTTGCCTGTGTCTGATAAGCAGGGTATGAAATATAGGGCTAAGCCCAGGCACAGGCATGTTGCAAAAAGACAAGTAAGCCTCAGAGGGAAAGATTAGAGCTAAACAACAAACAAGATTGTGCCTTTCAGATTATTCAAAGTGGCGAGGAAACATCATGTATTTGGAGTTTATGAACTGTTCTCTGCACTCAATGAGCAAGCCTACCATTCTAGACTGTTGCATGTCTTTGGGAGATCATAAAAAATAACACCCCCTTGCTTTCTCGACTGACTCTCGCATGCTATTATGAAATGAGTTTATTATGAAATGAGTTTTCTCTTACAAGGAAATGATTGTTTCTCAAAATCACCCTCTATAATAGTAACAAACGATATAAGCTGGCCATCAAAAGGAAAATATGTTTTTAATCCCTACTTATTCCAAGAAGCACAGTTTGAGAAGATGGCTTAACTCTACAGTTTTAAAATTGTATTTAATATCAGTGTGCATGTGTGTGTGTGTGTGTGTGTGTGTGTGTGTGTGTAAACATCCATATATGTTGTGTACCAGTATACATGTAGGAGTTACAGGACAACCTTGTGGGTTCAGTTTGCTGCTTCTACCTTCATGTGTTTGTGGAGTTCAAGCTCAGCTTGCCAGACTTGCATGTGATACATCTTATTGTCCCAAGTATGTGTTTTTCTTGGAGATTTGTAATAGCTTGTGGGTCTGTGCATAGGGGAATAATGTGGCAGAGAAAGAGAAAAGAACATATCCGAGCCTGTGCTGCTGTCTGGTCATTTTGGTGATGCATTCACATTCCTCAGAACAGTATCAGGAGGTTTGGAATCTGATATTTTATATCAACAACGATTGCTACGTAGTATCTCAGCTCCATTGGGATTCATGTTCTTTCTCCTCTGTAGAACTGCTAAGAGTTGCCGCCACCTCCCTGATGGTAGTACAGATGTTTTTTGTTGTTGCTGCTTGTTTGTTTTGTTTTGTTTTGTTTTAGTATAGAATAGAGTTTATTTAGGGCATGGGGAAGGGAGTTGAGAGAGTAGTAGAGGCAGAGAAAGGCAGAGAGAAGAAGAGAGTAGAGATGTGGAAGCTAGACATGACCATGGGGAGAGAGGCAGGAAGGGAATGGGGAGCAAGGGAACAAGAGGCAAGAGAAAGGCAAGAGAATAAGAGGGCTCGCACAGATGATGGATGACACACAGAGAAAGAGGCTTACAGGACAGTCTCAAGAACTACCAGATTTAGCCTCCACAGAAATGTTCAGACGCTTGAAATTCTCTCACTGTATTTTGAAAGGATTTATTTTTTACTTTGTGTGTGTGTGTGTGTGTGTGTGTGTGTGTGTGTGTGTGTGTGTGTGTAAGAGAGGAGACATGTGTACAATTCCCTTAAAATCCAGAAGAAGGCATTAGATCCCCTGGAACTAAAGTTACAGGAGGTTGCCAACCTCTGTGTAGGTTCAAGGAAACAAACGAGGGTCTTCTGCAAAAGCAATAAGCACTCCTAACTCCTAACCATTATTTTTCAGATCCTGTCACTATTTTTAAATTGGGAAATTAATTTGATGGTAGCCAATGTGTCCTCATTTGAATTACACAATTACAGATAAAAGTGTTCTGTGCAGTTACATAGAGTTCTTTAAATTTTATTTGTTTTTTTTTGTTTTGTTTTGTTTTGTTTTGTTTTTGTTTTGTTTTTCAAGACGGGGTTTCTCTGTGTAGCCCTGGCTGTCCTGGAACTCACTCTGTAGACCAGGCTGCCCTCGAACTCAGAAATCCATCTGCCTCTGCCTCCCCACTTCTGGGATTAAAGGTGTGCGCCACCACCGCCCGGCTGAGTTCTTTAAATTTTAATTAGGTCAAGTGGGTGACAGCCCTGCTCAGGTCTTCTGAAAGAAGTTCTGAAAGAAGAATACTGACTCCTTCAACTAGAATTCTCTCTCTCTCTTCCTACCCCCTACCCCCATATTTGTCTTTTGTCTGTGTACTTGGAAGACACTATATTTAAAACGATATTTATTTTATTTTGGTTGTGCTGTTTTTATTTATATGAGTGCACACATGTTTCTGAGTGTGTGCACGTGAGTGCTGGTGTTTTGAAAGCCAGAGATGCCTAGATCTGGAGGGACAGGGAAATGTGAGCCACCTGAAGTCAGAATTGGGCACCTGACTCAGGTTATCTGCCAGAGCATCCATCTATCAACTGCTAAGCTACCTCTCCAGGCTTCAAGACACATATTTTTCATGTAATAAAATATTTTTATTAATTCATTAAGAATTTCATATAATATATTCATGTATTTTACTATAGGTATAATATATATGAAACCTACCAAAATATATACTAAATCTTGAATTTCAGCTCTAAGATACCTCAATATGCATATACCACTATCTCAAAATCTAAAATAACTTGAACTCTGAACCACGTCTTCCTGAGCCTTTAACATAAGCGCTCCTCACCCTGTGTTTAGTGCTGTTGCTCAAGTGTCAAGTGGCCAATACTCTGTTAGTACTCTGACACAGGGTGTCAGTTCAATTGCCTCCCTGCCTTGTAGGGCCTTTCCCTTCTCGCAATTTCATAGTTACTCATTTTACTTTTGTTCTTATTTCCTTTACCCTCAAGAAGATGCATGGCTTTCATACTTACTCTTGAATTAATTCATTAATTTTATAGTCAGCATGGATGTGAAACCTTTTCCACTTTTTCTATATCCTTGGCTGAGGCAGAAATCAAATATTGGTTTTAGTGTAATATCTTAGTGAAGAAAAAAATAGTTACAGTTCTAGAAACTCCCATAAATACTTTCACACAAGCTAAACACCAAGATGTATGTTAGAACAATTTCACATCACACCTGTGGCTATTACATTATAAAGAAATCAAGCATTTCTTTACTATTGGTGGCAAAGATTATTTCTGATTTAATAATTTGTGTGAAAGTTTGATTAACTATCAATGCCTCCTTCATTGTTGTTCACCGGGGCATCCTCATCACAAAGAAAGCTATTGTTGGTGGGTTATATATATTTTTTTTTCTAAGCATCATTTACTACAGCTTCTCCATGGCTTGATATATTATAGCAATGACATCATCCTGTTTTGAGTCTCCTTTCCAGATTCTCTTGATCCTTTGAGCATTTCGTTGGCAGAAGTATTATGGACTGGCAGCATCCAAAGAGCTGTGGTGATGTCCCTTAAAGGAGGGGAGGTGTGTTGTGACTCATGATTTCATTAGGTTGAAGAAGGAATGGCATGGTGCTAAGATCGTGGAGGTGACAGCACGGAGTGGAGGAAACTGAGTTCGAGGTAAGGGAAAGAAGAAGGCTCAGTGGGAATGGAGGATCCAGGATAATCTTGAGGGGCTACCCTCCCCTCAGTGATTCCCTTTGCCACATAGAATCTGTCTTCTCAAGTTCTAATAGTCCCCCTTAGTATTATTACAAACAGGAGAATCAGACATTCTGTGCAAGACTTTGTGGACATTTTATATTCAAACTATAATAAGGGACTCACATGAGGCATTTCTTTCAAAAGTTACTGATGCAACAGTCCTTTGTTAGAAACATATAGAGTGCTAAATTTACCTTCAATCTAGCATAAGCAAATAATATTCTTTAATCGTAGGTTACCTTGTAAGAATCGTATTGTTGTGAGTTTGCTGATAATTTTGATTTTTTTCCCATGACTTTTCTTACTTCTCCAGTGTAGAACATATTTTTGTTAGCTCTTTAGATATTACCCTCAAATTCATATAAATATCTTTATACCATAAGATATATGACTCTCATGTAAATACAAAGAATAGTGGTGATTCTAAAAACAGATTAAGAAGATGTATGTTAAGCAAATTTACACCTATAGCATCGACCAACATATGTATCTGTGTGTACTGACTCATTATAGAAAATATAATAAACTAAAAAAGTTTTAAGAAATCATTCTACAATCTTAAAACATAACTCTTACATATACACTCATAGAGTTTCTGCTACAGAATATTAACATTCATTATGGTCCCTAGCTTTACTAAATAAAGGATTCATATAGCTGGATCAGTGGCTAAATAGGCTTGTCCCAAAAAGCTGACAACCTAAGTTCAGTCCCTAGAACATACACAAAGTTTGAAGAACAGAACTAAGCCCATACAATTGTACATGTATACTGTGGCACACATTGTTATATATACAAACAATGCTATTAGGTATATAAAACATTAAATTAAGGAATAAGAGAAAACATCTCGCGTACCATATATTTATAACTGTAATATCCAGTAATATCTTTAAAGTGTTTAGCTGATGTTACTTAAGATGGGTAATCTTTTCCCGATTTGGATATTGACCAATTGCCAAGCCTATGATAATTATTAATATATCTCCTCAGTGCTTAGAAACAAACCCGCACTCTATCACCCTTTCGCCTTCCTTCACGCACACTGTTTGTGTTAACACCACAGTGAGCTAATAAAGTTAGTTGAGGTGTTAAAAGTGTCAATTTTAATGAATGTAAGTTCATTCTTGGAGGTAGCTGGTTGAAACCATGGGGATATTTTCCAATAAATACTTTAATGTGTATGTTGTTTTTACCATTGTTCTTGTGAACATATTCCTTACCTTTCCATGTAGCATCAGCCTAAGTTAGTGGCCACGTGAGATGTGAATGAAGATTTTCCAGACGTTCTGTGAGACTGAAGCCATTAGTGTGGATATATGAAAGGCAAAGTTTTACAAATGTTGCCCTAGGGGCTGACTTTAAAAAAAAAAAAAACATACTTTCATTATAACCCTTCAATTTTGCCTTCACCTCTACACATTGAATAGCTACATAGTTATTGATATTATTCATTTTTCTGACATTCTTCCCTGTAATGAATTAAATATCACCAGACTGATGGTTATTATTTTGAGAGCAGGTAAACTAAAAACACCCCTATTATGAA